>VZTV01115833.1:2917-13226 GCA_013400875.1 Anhinga rufa
AGCTTTCAAACTGATTGAAAATGGGCTAAAAAATATCTGTTGCTGGCTAAAATGTGACTGTTAATTTCATACTCATTAAATGAATATTGTGTGCAGATGTATATATCTGGGCACTGTGTGACATGATCTTTTGGGATCACTTTCTTGCTACCTCTGACCCTGCCTATACAATGCCTTCCTCACATCATCTGATGTGAGCAAGAATGAAGTTCCTTGGGTAGCAGAATATCAGTTTCATGCAGCATAGATGAGAATTTAAATAATACGTCATAACAAGATGCTCTCTGAGGAAGCAAAGGGAAAATAAAGCTGTGTCTGTAAGTTATTAGCCAGAGACCATTTTATGTGCTATATACAGAAACTGTGAGGAAATTCAATGTATTTGGAGCACTTTTGCCATGGTTAACAGATTTTAAGTTCTCTATACAATTCTGAAAAAAATGTCTATAGCAGCTCAGAGATACAAAATGTTTCCATATCACTGCTGATAAAAGGAATCTTGAAAAAGAAAAGCAAGTAGTTGCCAAAGATCAAAAAAGACACCTGAAATCATCATTGTAAATATGACTAACAATTAATTAATGATATCTGAAACAAACGTGCATAAAGGAGAGCAGTATAGAAATGAAATAAAATACAGCTAATACAACCAAAATTGTAAAATTGTTTTAAGAAGTGCCTTTCTCATTACAGCTGAATGTGATTTTCCAGATAGAGGCATAGTAATATGACCCTGTGTGCTGTTCTGTGTGTACAATAAAGCAAGCGAAATTAATCCCTTCCCCTGATGACCTCTAGAAATGAAAACCCATTATAGTAATAATATTTGTACTTAGGCCTTGATGTTTTTGTGCTGAATCTGAATGCCATGAAATGATTGTATACAGTGGCTGATGAGGACACATGTACAGATAATTACATAAATAATCCTCTTTATATAGGTGCAAGGTGACTTTTTAGATCTGGTATGGAAACTAGTTGAAGCCTAATAAAACTTGTAATCATTTTCTTTACTGCTAAAGCCTGAATCTTATTATGTTGAAAGGTCTATTAGGAATGTTTCCCTTTTTAACATGGAATGTATGTAACTGGATCTTGTGCACAATTTTCCTGTTTGTAAAACTTGAATTAAGCATTGAAATTTCTGCCTAAGTTACTGGTTTCGGTGTTTGCCAAAGTATATATGGTATCAGATACTATAATATGTCTTTGTTACCAGTCTGAAGTTCACTTAGCAAACCCCACTTAAAGGGTAAAAGATCTTTTAAAAAACAACATTATTTAGCTTGGAACAGGAATCAATACTCCATATCATATGGTAATGAAACGCAGACTTTGTAACACATTGATGGACACTGAGAAAGTGTGTGTGGTGAGAGGAGTGGGTGTATTTGTGCGCGTGTTGGAGGGACCACAATAGTATTAATAGCCTGTAAAGGAGGTTTCTGACATTTGGTAAACACACGAGTATGACACAGAGCACAATAGGAACTACAGTTCAGAAACAATGATCCGTACATTACTCTGGAATGTCATTAAATACATGTGAACTTTCTTCTGTCAGCATTTGTATTTTCACAGGATGTAGTAGCATTAGCTAAAGCATTAGCTTTGTGGAAAAGGAAGGCTAAAAAGACATCCGCATATTGTTTTATTATTTTGCTTTACTTTTAATATTTGTGTATCTTTCTGATGTGGGCCATATATCCAAGGTGGTTCGGTTTTGTGCAAAGAGTCTGGCTTTCTATTTGTCTAAGTGGTAATAAACTTCCATTGATCAGGGCTTAGTGGAAATTAGAACACCCTCCATGTGCCTCAGCCGGGGAGCCTGCTCCCAGCAGACTCTTGCTTACGTTAAAAGCCCACTGGAATGTTTCAGAATGGTTGGTGTTGCAGCATATTACTTCGCAATGTCAATACCAGAAGGCCTATTGATTTGGATCACTTTCTTTAAATATAAGAAATAATTTAGTATATGAAAATAGTAAAAATGGCCACTTGGTGTAAAAATAGCACTACCTCATCTCTCTGTCTTAGACTGTCTATCAGCTTGGGAAAGCATTGAATTATTGCACAATGTATTTTAAAAAAACATATACCGTATGTTGTACTTTCAATATATTGATTTTAAAGGCTTACATTTGTACCCTTCTGCTAAAGAATAAAACTTGAATTTATTAATTGCATTTTATTTTAGATTAAGATTAGGGGAATTTCTTTTAAGCGCTTTGTACAGGTGTTTTGTAGAGGATGACCCAAGAAAGGTACAGATACATGCAAGACTTATCAGTCTTTCAGACCTGTATTTCTGTGTTGGTCAGGCACCACTGGCAGAGAAGGTGTGTAGAGGTCTCTTTTTAATGGTGGTTTCCATATGAGAGTCAGCAGACTGCTAAAAAGTAAGAGAGAGAGGAGCTATGAAAGTAAAAAGGACAGCTATGAAGCAGGAGGCAATATATGCTATGCTAGTATCTGTACATATAAAACACTATAATTAGTAAATACCTAAATCAGCTGCTTAAATCCATATTAGGAGGAACTAGAAGTCAAGATTCATCTGTACAAAATAAAGATTGCAAATAAAGAGGGTATGGCTTGGTTTTGGGGGTTGTTTGTTTTCTTTCTCAAGAGGTTAGGAAGGCTGGAATACAGCCACATATCAAAGTGTGCCATGTGTCAGGGAGGATCTTTCTTCTCTACTGCAGTAGCATATTATACAGAAGTATTTTCAGTATTTTCACGCAGATTATTTCCCACCCCTTCCTTTGGATTCCATTTGCCTTTGCCTGATCCTTCAGGATCCTTCCTGATACTTCCTCACCCCACCTAAAAGCTTTGCATATATGACCTACAGTCCGTGGGTGATAAATCCTATTGAAGGGATGCAGCTCCTTGGGCAGGCTGGGAAGGTGTGACACTACTTCTCCCTGGGCATTCTTTGGCGTCCATCTGGAGCTTTACCATGCTGGGAATCCATTTTGAAATCCTAGTACTATTTTATAAAAATAATGCAGCTTTCTCTTCTAGCTTAAAATGTGTTTTTTTCAGGAACGGCATCACTCATGCACAGCCTGTTAAATGAACACTTGTATTCAAATAACTTGCTGATTATGCAAAACAACTCTGCCTGTTACGGTACACATTCAGTGCAGAAAATTGCTCTGTTAGTTGCACTGCTTTTCCCGTCACAATGAAACATATATCTGCTTACAGCTAAAAGTCCAAGGGCCTGATTTACTAAAAATTAGTGATCCATCAGATTGATGGGCAATCTGCACTCTTGGTGCCTTGAAATTTCTTGCATCAGTCACCAGATCATGATTTACTAATAGGGTTTCAGGGCTTGCAAAATAGCACAACTCTAACCACATATTAATATTTAATCTGGCATTTTAAGTGCACCTAACAAAAGACCCCAGAGCTGCTGACAGGACCCTATATTGTGAATTTCTTAAAAAGGAATTGAGTATTTCCATAGTGGTTTCATGCTCATGAACTTAGAAGCTTCTGACTATATTTTCTTGAAAATCTGTTTATAGTTTGTTTTTTGTAGTCTAGCTTCATTAACATATGACAAAGCTTCTTTTGGCAGGTTCACTGTCCATAGCTCATGATGGCAGAGAAATTTCAAAACTCATTTCTATATTGTGTGCAATTAAACAGTCTGGTCTGTAAATACTTAATCCACCTGGCAACTCTAGAAAGGTGCTAAATGAGGGTAAAAATAATGTATAAATCGCAAAGACCTCTTCATTACCATGAAATTTAGTAATGGAATCTGCACAGACTTAGTAAATTGGGCCCTCTGTGTTTTGTATAGCATTTTTAAGTAACTGAGATAGGCAAGAAACTGAATTACATATTGATAGTGTTTCTACCATTTCATGGCTTAAACAGAGCAATAGAGTGAGTTAATAAACAACTCCTGCTGCTGTCAGATGAATATTCTAATTTTACAAAATGTATATAGTACATGTCTAGAAAAGGGTTTATTTGTTTCTTCCATTTTCATATGCCATAATTTATGAAAGATGTTCCCAATACCACCTGTAATAACAGAATGTTTATTAGTGTGCAAATGAGGGTTATAAATGATGTTGCTTATCTATGGAACAAAACACAAAAGACAACTTATTAGCAAAAGACAAATTGCTCAGCAAGTTTCAATGAGCTGCTATGTTTGTCATGAAAAAAACCTTTTATTTGCACAGATCAATGCTTTTATAATCCATTTAAAATAATATACTTGCCACTAGGTGGCTATTTCTGATCAGATCATTTTACCATTTTAATTACATTTTTAATATCCTGGCTGCATAAACAAAGATAAATTACAAGCCTTGCACAATCTGGCTGCTAGCTCAGGCACAATCTGTAATAATATCAGCTTTTGTTTGTGCCTCCTCTAATTAGATTCTGAAATCTAGGCTTTATCAATCAATAATTTTAATTTCAGAATTGCCTTTTGATCTTACATTTCATGTTTGTTTGCAGAAAATGATCAGTAGGACAAAGCTGATAATTTATGCAGAAACAATCTCTCAGCAGAGTTACAAGCGCATTCCTAGCCATCAACACAACCCGGCAGACTAAGCTTGACACAGGTCTAATTAGCATGCAGATATGTGTCGCCTCATTGGCAATTCAAATTGCTTTTTTATAATGTACCTCAAATTGTGCTACTCAAACATTGTATTTGATTTCCAAAGCCCCCTGGGCATCCCGTAATGTCTCCCTTCATCCTGGGTACGAAACATTTATTGAACAATCTGCTTCGACCCTGGCTATCTTTTCGAAAACACCCAAACATTGTAACCGTGGGACCAGCATTTCCTCCTCGTCAGACAGCAACTTGTTCTTCTGCGGAGCGCCGGGTGCCACGTCCGTAGGTTTAGCGATGATATGTTACCTTGCGAGCTCCTGCTCCCACGGTGGCTGCTCTATAGAGGGCTTCGTTCCTGTGCCACTCATTTAAAAAGGGGGAGGATGTCTACAGAGCACACATTAATATGCGGCACATAACCACGTCTCTGAATGCCAGCCTTCCATTCTTCATTAAACAAAATGGCTGGATTGCAGTGATTGTTTTCCCCTCCACACGCGCGCGCGCGCACAGACACACACACCATGCACACAGGCACATACCCACACACCCCCCACACGCACTCCAGCTTTCTCTCTTTTTCTCCCTCACGCACACGCACGCACTTTCCCCCACACACACAAACACACACACACACACACAACATTCCCTGCCTTAGCATGTCGTTGTCAGCGTGGTGAGTTATGTGCGAAAAGTTGTCTGCGGCATGCGTGACACGCGAGGAGATTCCTGCCAACGTCAGGGCCCTTTTTTGCCATGCAGCAACAAGTGGCAGAATCAATGGTGTACAGTTATTCAGCAATGTAATTCATTTCACTGGCTTTGGCTCCTAGCCAGATCCGCCATCTGTCTCTTGCTCTCCCTCTCTCTCTCTCGCCTGAATTTGTCCTACATTTCGTAATGTTACGTGCTTGCCATCCTTATTCTATGTCAGAGGTACAGCACGAGCCTCACCCCCGTTCCGGCGTGGAGTTCTCTGAGTTCGGTGGCACTTTGGATATTCCACTTCAGTGCCATGGGAAGAAAAGGGTAAGCAAAAAACAGAGGGATAGCTGCAAAGAGAATGGTGCTCTTCTATCCGAAAGCCAGAGCCTCCGCTTTTTATTTAAAGCATTGATATGGATCTGTCTCACATGGGAACTTTTCCTGCTTCGTTAGAGTATCTTCGTTTTCTTTATTGGATGCTGGCACTGTACACCACTGCACAGCTCCGTGGAATGCCTGCTGTTGGATACTTGCAGATCCCTGCCACCAAGCAACCTCCTGCATTGGAAATCGGGTGACTACTCCAGGATCTTATGCGTGCTTGCTGTTTGAAGCTGCAGAAAAGTGAATAATCAATTAAGTATTGATTTCTTGTAAGATTTGGTAAATTTCAAAGGCAAGACAAAGAGGATGGCTTAAGGAAAGCACTGCAGGGACTTGGCGTAAATTAGACAACTAACAGCAGTGCAGAATAAAATAACACCTCAACTGAATATTTCCTTGGAAGAATTAGCACTAGCTATTGGAAGACGATGGTGGATTTAATCAAGACGGCAGGCACGCTTGAGTTTTAACCGTGAACCTGAAAGAGGAGCTAATTATAACCACCTTTTCATATGGAGCTAATTTGACTGAATGGATGCAAATGTGCTTTATTTATGGATGAAGAAGCAAGCCTTGCAGCATTGACTTTGGGATCATCGCATATGCTAAGCTTTACAGCTTCTCTAAAAGTCAAGCCTACAGTACATTTTTATTTACTGAGAAGGTATTTATATGTAAGCATAAGCTAGCCGTACAAAAGATTCGTCGGAACAATGTACTGTGGCACTGAGGATCTAATTATAATTTTGCAGCATTTCATGTTTTCTCTAATTTGGTGCTTTTCAACCCTTGCTTGTGATGGGCTATAAATGGGACAATAAATGTATGATTTAAACTATTGTGATTTTCATTGTGTAGTTTATTAATCGTACTGTAGTTTTCTTAACGTGTTTCTGAATTATTCAGCAGTAATTTATAATGAAAGAAGCAGAACTGGTGGGGTGGTTTTAAATTCATTTATAATCTTCTTACAGATCTAAATATACAGGTTCTACCAGCCGATGAGCTCTATAATTATGAAAGAATGTTGAAATTTTCAGATAAATGGGCACTGACTTTACAATGGGCACAATATTGTATAATCAGTAAAAGGAGGATTGTTGTTTTGACTCTGTGGAGACTGGTCTTGGTTAGTTAACTCCTTCTCTGCTGATAATGGTAAGCAAATGTACATTATACGAGAAAATAGAGGGAGAATGTAATGTAGTAGTTTGATGTTTTGCTGGTCTGAAATCTTTGCATATTTATTTTTCTATTTATTTCCATTTCTGTTACTTTTCTCTTCCCTATTTGCTTCTCTGGTTTTTGTCGTTTTTTTTTTTTTCTCCTGTCTTGCAATCTACATTCCCTGAGCAACCACAGGAACCAAGTTACATTAAGCTTCAACACAAAGACGATGTAAGAATAATGAATCCTCATTTGCATTGACATTTGTATTCAGATTTGCCAGGCTATAAACTTGGCAGATCAAGCAGAATATTAAGTAGAGGCTTCCATGGTAAATTGCGACTCTTGCAGTTGCTGAGTCGTTTTTCCTGTTTTACGTGTGTGTATATGTATGTGTATGCATGTGCATGTGTGTACATGTGTATGTATGTGCATATCGGTAGTGGCAGGTAAAGTCTCATGACTACTTGATTTCTGAGACGCACATTGGCCCTCTTACTCTTTCAGTGTATGATGTCAGTTTATGCAAAATGAAGCAGGAATACACCAGCAGTAAGCATTTTAGCTGAAGATATACTGTGACAAATGACTAAAGTATTAACTCCCTTGTCTAGAGACCATGTGAAAGAATTCTTTAAGCAAATAGATAAACACTGTTGTAAAAGCAAACAGATCTTCTGCATCAGCTGGAGGTTTGATTTCACTGCAATAGAGTCCAAAGCACAAACTGTGAAATAGCACTAAACCTACCTGCTGCATAATATGATACACTTTAATTTGTGATGGTGTTAATGTATGCCTGTATGCTTCCATTAAAAACTTCGGCCTTGGTATGCCTACCATCAGGTGCTCTCCACTTTGGTTTGGTTAGACTGTCTCCAGCTTTACAGTAGTATGTGTGAGAACAAAGTTGGCCATTCTCTTCCAGGGTGGCACATTGAACCTTTCCCTTCACTGACATTTGCTGAAGAAGAGGTGATCCTAGCTATGCATTTCTCTAAGAATTCCTCCCTCCTCTCTTTGGTTGAACCTTCTTCAGAATGAATAACTGCAAAATTGGAAGATTTACTTTATCGTTCTCCTTTTTAACGTTGTGTTATTGAAAGGAATTTACGCACAAACTTTGGAAACTTTAAGTTATCTGTAACATGGATTATATTATTTCAGAAGCAGTGAAAAAGTGCTGTCAACAAGTGCTAAAAATGTTCCAGGACTCACATTTGCTACCAATAGATTTTAAAGTAGTTGTCTCAGGACTCTGACAAAGTTCTGTGGAGAGAACTTGAGAGTAGCACTGAATTAGGAGATGCAGGAAATGATCAGGCATGCAGGAAATGCTTCCAATGCCTTCTTTTTCTGCCATAGCCCCTCCCTACCACACACATAAATGTAAACCTAGCAAACAGAATGCCAGTACAGTCCATAGTGTATGTTTTCATAATTGTTTATAACAGGCTTCTATGTTAAAGAGGTACTATGACAGAGAAAAATNTCTATGTTAAAGAGGTACTATGACAGAGAAAAATCCTGAAATTTTTTCAAGTCCTTCCTAAACAAGTTGAGGGACTGAATTCAAAAACTTAATATGTGGCTGGTCATTTAGCTAAATCCATTGAAAAGCAAGCGTAATGCAATGGTTCAACTTGTTGTAAACAATATTATACTGTATAATTATTGGCTATAATTTCAGCTGGGAAAGTCATATCAGCTTTGTTTTCTGTAAAAATACACGGAACTGTAATACTGTTTGGATTTACTTTCATTTTGGTTTTATGCAGTAATAGGATAATTGATCATGCAAGGAATGCTTAGTTGTAATGTAGTGTTCACTAAGGGTGGAAGATTATATGCTGCTCTTGTAGAACAGTCGGTAACCTATGGCAGGCAAAGGCAGCCATGCATCGTTATTTGTTGGCTGTTTTTGAGATGCTTTAGAACTTGATTCTTTTAATATGGGGGAAACATGGAATATGATGTCTCCTTCCTTTGAAAGAGTATTCTGGGCTACATCTCCAAAATGGTGCTTAAGGTAGAAGGGAAAGGTAGAACTTTCACGATATGTTTCTGTACTCCATTTCCTTATACACATCATCTTAATGAATTAATAATATTAGACGTTGTTATTTGGGTTAGTATGTGTACCTGCCATTAGTTGTTTTGGAAATTTACCCTAAAACAGCTAAGAAAGCAGTCCTTTTCTGAGAAGGGAAAAACATAACAATATCTCATTGGCTTTCCAAAAAAAAAAAAGTCCCGTGGAAAAGAAGCCTTGAGATTTAAGTTACAAATCCTTAGAGAATAACAGATTAATAAACTGTAATGTTTTTGCTAGAGATGCATTTACAACAGTCATTCACTAAAGTGACTCATTTGAAAAATTAATTCCTGTTGGGTTTTTTTTTGCCCCTATACAAATTTCCCCAACTTCTTGCTGCCTATGATTATAGAACCCAAAGAAAGGAGAGATGAATGAAAAGTACTTTAAGCTCCAAATACATTCATCATATTCACTGACAAAAAGATAAAAACACCTGGCATAAAGGAAGGTGTGAATCTAATATTTCCTGGGAGAAACTCCAATCTGTTCTCTGGCCTTTTATGTCTACTGTGTTGTTGAGTAAAATACTGGAGTATTATTCATAACAAAAATGTTCAGTGTGATGGGTATTCACCATCACTGGACAGAGTGTAGTGCAGTCAGCCCAGACATAGCATACAGATGCTTTAGAAGGAAAGCTCAAGGCCTGTTACATTTCAGTCTAGCTCATTGTGTTGCTAAAAAAGTTAAGATTCCAACAACACAGAGCTTGCTGTGTATACTAAGGGTCAGATCTGCTGGCCCATAGAATTTAAAGGGAAGCTATCCTTTTTTATATTTATTCTTCTGATGGAAGATCCTTTTGTATAACCTACTGTTGTGATGAGTATCACTCAAGGGTTGTGTTTCTTACTGGAAACTTGGTTGTCTGTTTCTATCACTGGTGTGGACTTTATCTTGGGACTGAATTGTAAGCTTTCTGAATCTGCAGGAATGTAGTTTCCTAGTTTTTTCTGATTAATTAGTGCATGTAACAACAGTTTGAACTGAGACAATTCAACTGTTTCTGTTGTATAGACAGTTAACCATTTCTCCTTCCTAGACACAAAGGAGACAGAAATTATTTTTAAAAGAAGCAAATAGGTAGATATGCAAACCAGGGAGAAGAGATAGCAGATTGAAATTTAGGAAGTGTCTTTTGCACTGGCTTTTTATAATGATAAGAGTTAAATCTTTTTTTCCAAGGTGAAACTTAATGTGTTCTCCTGCTTTATGCTTCCTTCAGTGGTATGTTTCTTGAGACACTGTATCTGTAATCTCCAATTGTGCACGCTGCCATAATTTACAAGTAATAATTGAAGGTTTTGTACAAGATCTTCTAGTTTTGCTAAAGACTTTGCTGAGAAAGTATA
>VZTV01115841.1:302-20246 GCA_013400875.1 Anhinga rufa
GCAAGAAGGGGCCCATAACACTTACTGAGGCCAGACCATGGAAGAACCTACAATTTCTATCAGCCATCTTGGCCAGCAGAGATAAATTACACATCTGGCACTCTTTCAGAAGCAGTTAAATAACAACTTGACTCCCCACACTCTTTAAAAAGTAAACTGACAATTCAGACCATCTAAGTGAAAATAAATTCTGGAGAGTTTAAGAGCACAAACAGTTTGGCGATGCCAAGATGAATGCTGCCTGTGTTGCTTTTATTCATCCTTCCCTGAACTTACACAGACATAACCCAATTAAAGATTGCTTTTCCACAGTGCCTTCATCTCATTCAAAGCAGGAAGAGGAATGACAGGAGACATGCCAAAGGACTTCTCCCAGTTTGTTGAGAGAGATGGAAGGGGTAGCTCCAGCATGCTCTGTAGGAAGAGGAACTGCAGGATGATTTTGCCATTTAGGGCAGCAGGATGCTGCCCAGGAGAACTGTTGCCCACCTTGTGCACAGTTATGCACAGCTCTGCCACAAGAAACTGCAAGGCCACTTCAGACTCCAGAGGGTGCTCACTTGGGCAAATATTTAGACTGCAGCGTCAGGCAGCTAACACCTCTGTGCTCTTTCCATGAATACAGGGAACATGGGCTCTTAACACAGGACCGAACAGGACACCAACAATCTGAGGATGGTGCACTAAGGTCTGAACATATGAAATACTGTGAACTTCCAACCTCCCCCAAGCAAGTGAGATCCTAGGCATGTCAAAGCAAATGCTCAATACTAGTGGACAGTTTCAATTTTAATCTTGTCCCAAAGTACCTAGTTTTACAGGAGAATATAATAGTCCCTTCCTCTTGTGTGTTACAGAATTCAACTAATGCTTGTAAAGCATTTATTTTATTGAGATGAACGTAACCAAACAGACCCCAAGGAGATGAATCCTGTCTTCTGAAAGTGATTTGAATATGACTGGCAAACAAGGTGTGAGGCCACACAATCAAAAAAGTAAAGAATAGCTGCTCTTTTAAAAAGCACTTACCCTTGCACCAAATAAGGAGGAAGCCTGACTTAAATTACATAAACTCTACCATGAACAGATCCATGGGAGCTGAATAAAGGGTGCAGAGGTCACACCATTTATGTGGACAGACTGGCTTTAGTACTCTAGGTGTTCAACTTAACCAGTTCTTCCCATTAGCTTCTAAACACAAAGAAAGGACTGACAACAGAAGTGAGTTGCTTGATAAAAGAAAGCACAAATGAGCCACAGAAAGAGGCACAAGAAAATTAATATAAATGCTATTCACAAACACAGGCTCTCAGTACTAGTCACATAGCTACTGCTATAAAGTTAATTTGTTTTATATACATATTTGTGCCAAAGTCACAGCATTACCTTTCCATCCCCAGAAAAAGAAAAAGCACAACCAAAACAAAATCTGCATCCTGTACTTCAGGAAAAATAATGCTTCCCGCTCCCTCTGTGGGATGAGATCATGCAGCCAAGAAACCTCCTTCAGACTTGTGGGCTTTTGCTTTATCACATGTAGGGCTCTCCTGCCAGGCAACTCAGAGCTGAAGAGGAAGTCGGAGGAGAGGGGGGAAACAGTGGCACTTACTGAAGACTTCACTGTTTGTTTCTGCTTTGAGCAAAAGAGGAAAAAACATCTAATAAAAGGACAACACCACAGTACTGGCTACTGGCTGGTGTAGGGATGTGACTTACTAAGTCTTTACTGTAGGTGGCTTATGTAAAGTTTAGGTAGTATCATTTAACACCTGATTCACAGTCTGAAGACACTGAAACTTAATAGAAGGCTGTAAGAAAGGATTGTTTTACTGTGTTATACCAAAAGTTGAGGCCACCTTTTACAGACTGTTTCCTGACAACAGAGAACAAAGTCTGACTACACTAGGTCAGACTAAAGGCCTTCTTGCCAAGTATTGTCTTCAGAACAGCCAGTAACAAATCTTTTGGGAAAGGGCATAGGACAAGGAACAGCATCATCCCCTCCTACACCTTTCCAGCCTTTGGCATCCAGTTGTTTGGGAAAGGGCTGTTAACATTTATGAAGGTTTTTTATTTCTATTAACATGGACTATTGAATTAAAAAATAGCCAGAAGTATATTTAAGTTCTCCTGACAGTTCCAAGAATTACAGGTGTGATTATTTCAAGAGTATGACCTCACAGGCTGCAGAATTTGAATACGATGAACATTCAAGATCGACAAGCTACTACCAACAGAGCTTTCAAGACAGAGTAGCTGTTTATTTTATTTGCAAATAAAATATCTCAGCTATCAAGGTCTTTGGCTTGAAAACCTATATGACCTTAATTCTGAAAAAAAGACATTGGTTGAGTGAACAAAGTTCTCCAGTCATAGATCAGGAACAAGGGAAACTTCTCTTTTATTGCCCTTCAATTGCAGTTCAATTCATGGCCCCAAATGAGCAGCTTTGGGAGCTTGACTTAAAGACTTACTTCTCATGTTATGATCTTTTCTGCTGAAAAGTGCAAACTACGTTGACACTCACTGCCACAGCCACTTGTGGTATAGCAAGGCGCAATGAAATTCATCTTAGGTGTGAGTACACCATTATTAGCTGAAAGCAACTTAGTTTCTACAGAATAAGGCCGGATTCAATGTATTAGGCTGCAGAACTGAAAAATCACTGGGAGCTGTCCTCAGGCGTCTCACCCAGGAAAAAAGTACCAATAGCTTGTCTTCAAGGACAACCTGTGCTTTCTTAAAGGCAAGATAATTACATGCACTTTCAACACTGTGCTATTAATCAAAGGTAAAAAATGTTCTCTGCGAACCAAACTCATCAAGTGTTTTCTGAATACAGTCATTGGGTACTTGATATAAAATGGCCTCCATATTACAGCTTAAAAAGCTGCAATGTTTTAGTCCCTGAACAGCTGCTGAAGCCAGGGAAAAAAAAAACCAGACAAACCCAGATACCTATAGTTAAGCCAAAGCAAAGAGGATAAACATATGCATTCGTGTCTGTGAAGAGTGATTTTACTAATCCCTGTTACTCTCAGATAAGGCTACCATCATGTTTCAGAGACTCAAGGGTAAAAACCTTCATTGTGCTGCAGTTACAGAAGTTGTTACCTACATGGTTTCTGTCCTGAGACAGCAATAATATCCTAAGGCTTTTCACATTAGAGCTTCGGTCTAAGAGATCTACTGCTTTATCCAGGTCATCTTGATTTTTCAAAGGAATAGATAGCTGCGAAGTAAAGAACAGGAAAAAATCATTAGAAAAGATAGAAAAAATAAATCTACTTCCATAATAGGTATTTAAACAAACATTAGAAAAAGAAAAAAAAATTATATGATAAGATTCTGATTGCTCAATTATTCCACAAATTTTCATTACAATACTGTCTTTTTGTCCTTCTTAAAAAGGTTTTTCCTCCCACGCCATCAGAGAAATGAGTGACCCTATGCAAATTTCTTTAAGGCTCCATCCACAAAAATATTAATTGCTACCTGAATTTATTATTTGCAAAGAACAAGTCAGAGACAGGCTCCTGATTCCCTGATGAGAACATTGTGTCGGAATACTTACGAATCCAGACCTAATGATAAGGGAAAATTGGGTTTCAGATAGACACTAGTATGAAGAAGATTAAGATTTTGAAAGAGGGAATCAAAGATGAATTTAAAACTTGCTAGTAAGACCCCATGAAATTATGCTCAGACACCCTCTGTTCTACAGCTCGCTCACAATTCAAAACATGAATGCTATTAACACTGAAGAACCCCTTTCCTTTTTGTCCGACTCCTACTGGTGAATGGGATTTTGTATCTCTCTCATTAGGGATGCAGTCCCGGATGGTGGGAGGGCAACACCACAACAGAAAAACCAAGAAAAAGCTAGGGTGTCCAGAGGGAGAAAGCCAACAGAACACTTTAGATTATTAACATGGACTATCCAGTTCCTCAGAGACAAATGCTATTCCCCATGTCACTTTCTTTTACCAATGACAGCAACCACAGCCCCCCCTAGAGAATCTTATACTAGAGAGCCTCCCCTGTTCTCGTTTAACTCCCCTTGTTCGCCTAATAGCTGGGCAACAAGCAGAAAGTGTTCCAGCCAGCAGGAGGTACATGTGTTACAAATGGCTGGATGGCTGCTGCTGGTCAGCACTCAAACACAAACAATAACAACTCTACTATCAGGCAGCTGAAGAAATGACTCTGGGACTGCCTGCAGTCTTCAGACTGTATATATATTGGTCTGCAATAGTTGCTTTCAACAGTCAAAGTATTTCAAATACCTTTTTTTACTTCCCCAAGAGGGTATCCCAAACAATACCAGTACAAGGAAGCAAGATGCTGATGCTCGCACAATACACACATCGATGTGATGTTTTGTCAGTATCAGCATGTTTTCCTCTGGAGCAGAGTGATTCAACTATGGTTCATATCAGAGGGAAGAACTGAAAATTAAATTTAAGGGTAGAGAATTTGGGATGGGAAAAGGAGGTGTAATCCAGAGAGAGAGTGACATGTTCTGAGTGCTGACAACAATGCTCTGTACCTCATTGTTCATGTAGTGGAGGTCCAGTGGCTGGCCAAAGGCTGTTTTCACTTTCTGTTGCACGTCTTCATAGCGCACGGGACGGACAAATGGGATAATTCTGGAGTGAAAGACAATCACTGAATGAATTCAGAGATAGACTTGACAATGCAATCAAATTAAATGGCTGAACGATTAGAAACACATTTGAATGTTCTCTTTTCATCCTCAAGCAGGTAGTGAATCTTTCTAGTCTGAACTGATATTAATTATTCTAGCAAGGAATTCTTGATCTCCAGCCCATTTCCAAATGGTTTGTCAAAATGCAATATTCAACTGAAGATTTCAAATAGAACGCCTTTGTCCCTGGATAGAAAACTATCCTTTTCTGAATAAACGTCTTTCACATAACAGGATACAAATCTCCTATGCACTTTGGCTTAAAGAATACTGCCTCAGGCACAAAACACACACACACACACATTCATTGAGAGTTGAATTAAAAGCTGCAGAAGGCCCAAAGAACAAAAAAGTGTTTGGTTTAAGTACTCCAGTATCAGAACTCTAAACTCACTCCCTAAAAATTTCCAAAATGTGTTCCAGTTGAAAGATTTCAACAAACATTCCTACAGCAAAGTTAGTCCTGAACTCCTGAGGGAAGGCATCAGCAGGAGGACACAAAGGAACCTGAGAACCCTCTTTCACAAAGGTGGTCTGTGATGTTAGCTCCATGTTAGCCCTCTGCATGCTCAACTCAAACATCTCCAAACATCTGAACCACAGACTCACTACACTGTCTCTGCAGTTATCCTTCAAATCCTGTGCAACAGAGCAGGGGCTTTATCTCAAGAGTTCAAGTCAAATCTGACTGTAACTCTGCAACTGCCACTCATGACTTGCTTTATTTAAAAAAAAAAATAAAATTTTTAGATTAGAGAGGCCAAATAGATCAAAACTTAAATACTGCTTCAGCTGTAATAGCAGTGGCACAGCTGACTTGCAATAATTCAGAATATTCATATAAGACAGGTATCTACGACAGAATATTCATATAAGACAGCTCAGTCTCATAGTCTCATGTTCCTCCCTCATGAGTATTTTTCATATGTAATGCATCTCTCGGCATCTTCACCGACTGACAAACACACAAAATATGCACAGATGTAAATTATTCTGATCACCTTCCCTGAGCCCAGACCTTGTTACACACGAAACCCCCAGCTCTAGCACTCAGCCATTTCCTTGACAGTTTAATGGCAGGAGTTTTAGACTCACATACACCAACAGCCTCAAGAAATCCAAAATGGCAACATGCACAGCTGTCCTAGGGGAACCCTGCGACACATGCATGCTTGTCAGAAAATGATAATATAGTTTTGTTTGTTGGGTTTTTATTACTGTTTTGCCTACCTTGGAACAGAAACTCTTTGCTTTGGGCAAAGTAGTAGTATGAAGTTCCATCAAAGCATCTAAAACTATTCATTTTGGTGGAATGTTCCTCTGTAGGAAGTTGTCAAGTACTCAGAAAGTCGCTACCTTGACAGCCGTGGAAAAGGACAATTTTCACCCTCTTCAGAAGAATCAGCAAGTAAAATATCCTGGGTCAGGAACTGGAGGATTCAAATGTGAACTGTAGTTTACAACCCACTATTTGGTTGACATGAGCCAGCAGTGTGCCCAGGTGGCCAAGGGCGCCAGCAGCATCATGGCTTGTGTCAGGGGTGGTGTGGCCAGCAGGAGCAGGGCAGGGATGGTGACCCTGTGCTCGGCACTGGTGAGGCCGCACCGCGAATCCTGGGGTCAGGTTTGGGCCCCTCGGGACAAGAAGGACATGGAGGGGCTGGAGCGTGTCCAGAGAAGGGCAGCGGAGCTGGGGAAGGGTCTGGAGCACAAGTGTGCTGGGGGGCGGCTGAGGGAGCTGGGGGGGCTCAGCCTGGAGAATGATGAGGGGAGCCCTCATCGCTCTCTGCAGCTGCCTGAGAGGAGGCTGTGGTGAGGGGGAGGTCGGTCCCTTCTCCCAAGTTGCTAGTGACAGAATGAGAGGAAATGGCCTCAAGTTGCATCAAGAGAGGTTTAGACTGGAGATTAGGAAGTACTACTTCACTGAAAGGTTTGTCAGGGATTGGTACAGGCTGCTCAGAGGTGGTAGAGTCACCATCCCTGGGGGTTTCAAAAAACATGTAGACGTGGCACTTCAGGGCATGGTTTAGGAGACATGGTAGCATTGGGTTGACGGTTGGACTTGATGATCTTAGAGGTCTTTTCCAACCTTTATGATTCTATGATTCTAGCAAGCCAAGGACGTCTACATCTCAGAAACTCACTTTTCATCTCTCTGCTGCACAGGGCCCAGGTGGTTGGTGTTGTTCCTGCCTTCAGTCTCCTCCAACCAGACTTCTTGCCATGTGCTTCCATGGGCCATGAGACCACATTGCATCTCCGCTACCAGCAAGTTAAACAAACTGCTCTGGTACACAGCTGACAGCCACCATCGTTCCAAAAGCTATTAGACCACTTCAATAGCTGCTTACCACACCACTGCACCTTGAAACAACTCTGTTTCGGCACAGCTGAAATACTGCCCCAAGAAGCTCGATTATTAGCACCACTTATCAATTTTGCCATCAGGCTGAAATAGGAAGACGTGAATGGATCACAGGAACTCAAGACCTATCTTACTCACAGGGGCAACTCTCTGAGCTCAGTGAAAGCCCGAAACACCTCTGGGGAAGCTCACACGAGTTCATGCTGAACCTGTGTTTTGGATAGAAGGTTTAGTTTCCAAATCGTCCATCCAGGCTGCGTTGCTAGCACTCAGTATCCTTTCATGATATGCAGCTTTTGTTCTAAATAGCTCTAGTGTTAGTTGGCTTCCTTACCCTCTTCCCAGGAAGGGTTCATCTTGCTACCAGACCTGCAACATTCAGCTATTTAGAAATAATTGTCCTTGTTAAAAAACAGCCCACAATAACATTTTCTACATATTACTAAGAAACCCATCCATGAAATTATAGTACTCTGGCACCATACAAATGTAATTTAGCTCTCAGTTGAACCGAAGTCCCTTATAAAGGCTTCCATTCTACACTCAATGCATTAAAAAGCAGAGCTGTTCTCAGGTGCTACAAATTCTATTAGTTTAAAAACTCTGTGCACTCTTCTAACACAAAATTATGGACTGCAGGGTTTAAGGAGCCCATTCCTGCCTGACCACCTTAAATATTTGTGGTTAGATCTGGCAGCTCCTCTGAAACCAAGCACACACACTTACATTCTCGGTGCAAACTTGCTGTCTGTAACTGCATACCACTTTGGGAATGGGGAATTCAGGCAAGCGTAACTGCATAATTAGACTAACACACAATCAACCTTTTCATTTTAATGTTACTTCAGAAAAAAAAACCTTTCTTGTCCCCTGAGCTCTGTGCCATCTTAAATGCTCTCAGCCAGAAGACAAGCAAGATGATAGGACTGTGGTGACAAGTTTTTGCTTCCAAGCTACCTTGTCATAACACGGTATCACAAGAAATTGTGACACGTCACACAGTGGCTCTGTTGCCCACAATGCCTGTGACACAGTAGAGATCTGGCTGACAAAGGCGGCAGTAGATCCCAGCTATGATTACTTTTAAATTTTCTCCTTGAGGCCCAAAAGTCGTTTTTTTTTAGTGACAGAATTCACCATGTAGCACTTTGGTGAATAAAACAATTCAATTTTTGAGGAAGACTTTATAAATGATCCCCTGCCATCTGCTTTATCAAAAAAAACCCTCTGCTTTTCTGTTTTAACAAAAGTCCCTTATTTTGACAAAGGAGGATATTTGAGGAGGAGCAGCTCAGCCAGTAACTTTTGCTAGTAACAGGCTGTTAGGATCACTACATACAACTTGCATTGTTGTACTACCTACATTAAATTTGCATTTTATAATGAAACCGTGAACTACTTCATGTTTAAAGTACTGTCTGGGATGGGAGAAACCAAAGGATTCCCATAGGATGTCTGTGAAGAGAAGCATGTCAATTCATGCTTGCAATCTAATTCATTTCTTCAGAAAAAGGAAACAGGAACCTGGCATCAAGATCCCTTCTCCCCCCGAGCAAGAGCTCAAAGAGGCTGCAAACAAGTTTGGAGCCTTTCTGCACGTTCACACAGCCACAGAACAGTCACAACAGTATCGAGAGTTCCTCTCAATTAGATGGCAGCTAAGGAGCTTTTTGAGGCCTACTTTGAAATGTCTAGAAAATTTTATCCATTGGACACCATACTGTAAACACTGAAAATGCTAATTCAGTTAATTCTGGTTTTTATAAAAGAAAGTGTCTCAAAACTAAGTATCAGAGGAAATAACAAGGAAACTTTTAGACCAATGGAAAAAATTCTCCCCTTGCTGTATCCATTGCTCAGTCACAGCAAGACAGTTATTGTGATAGGTCATCAGGAAGTGAGAAACTAGAAAAGAATGACATTAATTTGATCAGTTTCATTTGGTTTTAGTTAAATGAAACAAACAGGGAACATATCTGAAATAAGGCTATCAGGCTGAATTTATTTCAGGCTGGACAGATTTTTGAATATTACTGCATGCACTTACAAATAGATACTATGAAAATAAATCAAAGGAAAGTATTATATGATGCATTGATTTTTAAAAATAACCAAGTTGTGTATGACCTGTTTGCTGTTGCCTTCACTGTGTGTTTTTCATTCAGGAACAAGGAAACCGAAGCCAACAAAACATTTAACCTGAATTACTAATGACTAAATTATTTTACTAAGCAAAGAATAAAAGTAGTGAAGACAGACTTACCGTCTCTCCCCGTTATGTTCAAACTTTATCCTTACATCATTCTGCAGAAGAACAAAAGGTTGGTTCACAATGAAACTCCGGCATACGTAAAAGCACACAAATGGATCATATAATGATTTTAAGGCCCAAATACAAAGCAGGTCAATTTGTGATCAACTCCTCAAACCAGAAGATGACAAGTCTGATGACTTTCTCCATGGAAAGTGAAGCAGACCATGGACAACAGTGGCTGACATGTGAACACAGCACCATGAGGAATGGAGAAATTGCTCGAGGAGAAAGAGAGGGAAAGAGGTAAAAACTACGTTGTAATTTTTATTAATTGTCACTTAAACAGAGGACACTGAAATATACTTTAACTGTAATGAAAATTAATCCACCCTTAACACTGCATGGCAAAAATCTGAAATTGAGTCCAAGAGCACATTCATCTGAAATGAAGCTAATTTTCTTTGTGCATTCTCAAAGCAAGCATGTTTTCTTCTATGGCAAAAGAGAGAGAGATACAGGGATGTGCTACATTCTTTATTCTTAAGACACAGACTAAATCTCTGCTTTTGCAAAAACGCAGCCCCTGAAACTCAAAACTATGAAGTTACAAACAAGTTAACTACGTGTCATCTTTTAAAGTGCAAAGGGGTCATCATCTATATCTGGCAGATGGTTAAAAGCACTGACCATGCAACCTGTGCATTTCACTGTAAGCTCTGAAGAAGTTATGTGGCATGGAAGAGTCAACATGCTGAACTTTCAACTCTGGAGATCAAAGTTCAAATCCCAATTTAGGTCACAAAGATAAAAATAAAAGGGAAAAATCTGCTCTGATAAGACTCCATAATTTCTGCAGCACAATTTATGTGATTGTAATAGATTAAACCATCTGTGAAAGCCTTAGACAATAGGCAATCATACATCTAGGAACTTCAAAAAAAATGTGGCCAGGAAATGCTCTTTAGCTAGAGGAAGTATCTGGCAGGCCTAGTGGTCAAGAATGCAGTTCAAAGGGACCCATGCAATCACTGTGAGTACACAGTATTCCTGCAGCAATACTGTAGATACAGAATTGATCATGACAAATGAGCTTCCCAATCACAGCAACAATCATCTGCAGGTAGGTAATTCACACGTAACTACACTGTTCTAAGTAGCTCAATGTAAGGGAACTAAACAGGACTGTTTGGATTAAACTGAATTAAAGTAACTTTTAAGATTAAATTTCTGACCTCAAGATGTGTTTTAGGTCATGAAACAGCTAAGTGGCAAAGCTCTCACTAGTTAAAATTAGACAACACTATAAGATCTTAAGGGCTCTTTGGAAACCTTTCTTCAATTTACTGGTACCGAAGCAAACTGAAATATCTTTCTCAACAGCGCCGCATGCCTTCAAACCTGTAATATGTAACAAAGGGAAGGGTGGGGGGGAATTTGGTGTCTATCTCCTGATGATGTTTCCAAAAGGATCAGACACTGGACATTTGTGTCTATTTTTCATAGATCTAAGGAAAGGTATTTAAAGTGATCTTAGTGTTTAAATTTCAGAGGGAACCTAGAGGAGTTCAACACCTAGTGCTTTTTGCTTCCTTTGAAAGCAGTGAACCTATCACTTACGTAAACCACTTTTTAAAGCAACTCATAAACTGTCCTAAGAGATGAGTAAGAAAGCAAATCCAAGTTTGGTGCTTTAGCATTCCAGTTTTGTGATGTGGTATCATAAATAATGATTACAGAT
Source organism: Anhinga rufa (assembly GCA_013400875.1). NCBI lineage: Eukaryota > Metazoa > Chordata > Aves > Suliformes > Anhingidae > Anhinga > Anhinga rufa. The sequence goes on from VZTV01115841.1 coordinate 11,368, forward strand.
TTTTATTTAAGAAATCTCTGAATTTATGTTTCAAAGTGATTTGGAAAGGATTTTGTAATACTCCATCTACGGATTTGTCCAGCACATTCAAGGAAATCCTATAACCCAGCTGAACAAGTAGATTACGAGCAGACCAAGTGTAAGAAAGAGACAGATGTGAACTCTAAAGCCTGCTCCAAAAAGCTTAAGCCTGTAATAAGGATATAACTGGAAAGAGTTATTTTACTGATATAGGCAACTTCTCCTGTTAACATTAGTCTAACTGTAACTTGATTTAATTTTTTAAGACAGTAATGAACAAAGAATTCTTGACTGAAATTGTTGCCTTTGCATTCAAGAATTTCATTCAAATGATATGCAGCATAGACTGACAGAGCGATATTATTCTGTACTTTCTTTCTACCAGAAAGTCAATGCAATAGTTTTCTGTACAAACAAAAAAGTCTCTAGCAGTGTAAAATGAACCTAGAGATGTTTTAAAGTATTGACCCTGCCACTTACTACCTTGGGAAAAGTATTTCTTTTAGAAAATGAACTTCATATCCCCATACCCAAATAAGGGTTAGTTTCATTCCCTTCTTCATGTGACATATGACTGGGTAACTGCAGACAATCCTTCCTGTTAAGGACGCTGCCTCTATTCAGACACCTGTAAATAGCTGTCTCCTTTTTCACTGGAGCGAGGTTTATTACAGCTTCACTAAAGCCAGTCCTTTCAGACAATCCCCTTTGCTGTTCTTGGATCAACTTCAGTTTAACTACCTTTTATCGAGATCTGCATTCTGTATTCACATGCAGTCTGAATCATGTGAAGATGAGACCAGCATTAGTTCATTATCCAACAGACTGCTTTATGCAGCTTTGAACTGCAGTGGCCTTATTATGTATCAGTGTTGGAAATACTTGTTTCCTTTTCATCATTATGCTTCTCAGTTCCCTGCTTCCCTTTGAATTTAAGTATTATTTCCATTACAATGAAAAGTACATTATACTGCTATGTCATGACAGAGTCAGTAAAAATAAGCTTTCTTGGCCTCCCTCACCTGCTTAAATGAATTCTATAAAGGTCACTGCACTCAACTTTAAAACATGCTCCTAATTGGTAATTGCTAGTATTGAATAGAAAGCCAGTTTTCTTACCGAAATTTTTTTTTCTTCCACTGCAGAGGCACACTGGTTTGTTATTGCAGGGCTGCCCAAGAGGGGTGGACTGCTGGCATTGTGTTTTTTCTTTAAAAATAATAAAGTAATTTTAAAAAATGGTAATATGACTGTGAAATGCAAAAAACCACTTGGTAAACTTTTCAGCTAATCTACACAGACCAAACTCCATTAAAAACACGTGGGAGAATACTAAGATGTTGCAAATTATCAAAACTGCACCCTCCCTAGTCCATAAAGGTAAGTAAATAAAAAGCGACCATGTTGGCAACACAGCCCGAGCAAGAACAGGGAGCTAATCCACCTGTGATGCTTCTCAGCAGTCAGAAGCACAAGACAGAACACAGGCAGCAGACCCACTGTCAGCCTACTCTGTCCCTTCTGCCTCCAGGTAATGATTTTGGGTACTCACCAAACAGCCTATTACCTGTTTGTTGGAGTGAGCAGTGTCTTTATTCTTCATGGTGTCATATCCAGTCAGTCTGTGGCGTCGGCTCATTTGGAGTGCTACCAGGTCCTTCATGATGGATTTCAAGGCCTCTTGCTCATCTGTGATGCACAAGAATTTTAACAGTAAGTTGCTTGCGTGAGTATCAATGGTAACACTTCTGCACTTGTTTTCTGCTGGGTGGTAGAAAGACAATCCTTTTTAGGATCTTTGTAAATACACTGTAATTTCATTTAGTCATAAAAAGCCCAAACTTAACCTAATATTATGAAGAAGTAAACAGACAGATAGATTTTAAATCACTTGTCCAATGTCACAAAAGGATCTGGCAATAGTAAGGTTCTGAATAAATACCTCCAGCCTGCAGTTCTGTTAAAACAGCTTCACAACAAACAGTACAACTTGGACAGATTTGCTAGATCATCATAGGTCATTTAGGAAGGGCAAACTGTTGTGTTTCTGCCAAGGAAAACCTGGTATGAACCTGTTCTTTCCAATTTTATATCCTGTTAACTTAAAATTCTTGCTTGCTAGCGGAACAAGCCATGGCCAGCAGAAAGAAAAATGAAAATCTGGACAAAGAGTCATCTTAGAGTATCTCTGAATACGAATCCACCTGCACTGATTTCCCTAACACATTCCTCTCCTCACCCAAAACAAGCTGTTGCAACAAAGTTCAAACCATTTTATGAGACTTCAAGATGCACTGAACAGATTCAAATCTCACAGCGTTAAGAACACTGTCTGCTGGTAAAGTATAATGCAGCAGGTTTAATTCAAGGCTTCTTGCAAATGCAGGAAAATAAAAACACACACTGAAATTTTTTTTATACGTATTACTGACTGAAAATTACTTTCTGAAGCTAAGATTCCTGATGTAACCAATTTAAAGTGTTCTTCCACTGCTTGTTAGCTTTGAGGAGTGATACTTAGCAGAACTTTGTATGAAGTCTAGAGAAAAAAAAAAGACGTAAAAGGAGGAAAATGCATATTAGCTGGGCTGTGATGGATGCTAGAATAAAGTAAGGTGTCTAAAAGCTACTGAACAGAATCCTTTGCTTTTGAGAGCATAACAATCCTAAATTCCTTGATACTGCAAAAGGCAGAAAGAGTTGACACGTGAAGTTTGGTTCAAAATGGGACTGCACTAGCCACTTTGCTCCTAGGCACTGTGCCACCAACGTAACAAAGCAGCGTCAGATACTATCACTCAGAGGATCTGCTAGTGGCATCCTCATGCCTACTGGACCGCTGGGCTGTTGTTTCACCTATCAAGACTCAAGAGTTTTTAGAGATGAAGCGTTGTTTCATTGACAAATAATCTGTCCAGTTAAATCCTTCCTGATATTGAGGCATAATTTAGGCATGAGATTTGAAGCAGTGATTAGATCAGCTCTGAACATGCCCAGAAGAATAATTTGCCCTTTCTAAGAGAGTCTGGTTGGACTTGACCACCAGTTTTGGATGTAAAGCTTTTGACAACTGGACCTTTTGGATGTGAGCCAGTAATGCATAGATGAGGTTATCAAAACCCTACTGATACAACAGTGTATCAGGTGTACAGTGTTTGATATGCTAGATTCCTCCTTTCTTCCCGAAGTCCACAAACATGTCACTTCGGTGTGTTTGAATTGAAATGAGCATTTTTGAAGCTGATTTTTAAAAACTTATCAGTTAACTGCTTAACTATCCTGACCTTCTATGACAAGATGACCCACTTGGTAGATGAGGGAAAGCCTGTGGGTGTTATCTACCTAGACTTTAGTAAAGCCTTTGACACAGTTTCCCAAAGCATTCTCCTGGAAAAACTGGCTGCTTGTGGCTTAGACAGGTGTACTCTTTGTTGGGTAAAAAACTGGCTGGATGGCCGAGCCCAGAGTTGTGGTGAAAGAAGCTACATCCAGTTGGTGGCCGGTCACAAGTGGTGTTTTCCAGGGCTCAGTTTTGGGGCCAGTCTTGTTTAATTTCTTTATCAGTGATCTGGATGAGGGGATCAAGTGCCCCTCATTAAGTTTGCAGGCAACACCAAGTTGGGCGGGAGTGTCTATCTGCTGGAGGGCAGGAAGGTTCTGCAGAGGGACCTGGACAGGCTGGGATGATGGGCTGAGGTCAGTTGTGTGAGGTTTAACAAGGCCAAGTGTTGGATCCTGCCCTTGGGTCACAACAACCCCATGCAGCGCTACAGGCTTGGGGGAGAGTGGCTGGAAAGCTGCCCGATGGAGAAGGGCCTGGGGGTGCTGGCTGGCAGCGGCTGGGCATGAGCCAGCAGCGTGCCCAGGTGGCCAAGGGGGACAGCAGCACCCTGGCTTGTGTCAGGGGTGGTGTGGCCAGCAGGAGCAGGGCAGGGATGGTGACCCTGTGCTCGGCACTGGTGAGGCCGCACCGCGAATCCTGGGGTCAGGTTTGGGCCCCTCGGGACAAGAAGGACATGGAGGGGCTGGAGCGTGTCCAGAGAAGGGCAGCGGAGCTGGGGAAGGGTCTGGAGCACAAGTGTGCTGGGGGGCGGCTGAGGGAGCTGGGGGGGCTCAGCCTGGAGAAGAGGAGGCTGAGAGGAGCCCTCATCGCTCTCTGCAGCTGCCTGAGGGGAGGCTGTGGTGAGGGGGGTCGGTCCCTTCTCCCCAGTCACCAGTGACAGGATGAGAGGAAATGGCCTCAAGTTGCATTGGGAAAGGTTTAGACTGGAGATTAGGAAGTACTACTTCACTGAAAAGGTTGTCAGGGATTGGAACAGGCTGCTCAGAGAGGTGGTGGAGTCACCATCCCTGGACGTATTTAAAAGACGTTTGGATGTGGTGCTGAGGGACATGATTTAGTGGTGAATTGGCAGTGTTAGGTTTACAGTTGGACACGACGATCTTAAAGGTCTTTTCTAACCTATACAATTCCGTATCTGTGTATAACTGAAACTTGATTTAAAAAATCCAGCACGGCTACACACTCGTTCTCACTGGTTTGAATAGATAATGGCTTATGTTTAGAAGTATTGCCCCGGAAACAGCTGCTGTACATTAAATGATGGACTGTCTCGCATCTGTATTTCTCTGTAAAAGGGACTCATTGGGACTATTTGTTTCTTCAATTTCATGTTATGCATTTGTTCATGAGTGTCTCTCAAAGAAGCTAGCTTATGTTTTATGCAGAAGACTGGGTTCATAATTAATCAACATCTGAATAACAAACTAGATTTTCGCAATGCTTAGAGATGACAGATGTGGGACACATACAGCTTCTAAAGCTCGCAGGGAGTGAATGCTACCAAAATTTAGAAGCAAAAAGGGGGCAACATCTAAAAAAAGTCCCAGTCAGAACAGAAGTCACGCTAACATTATCTTTGGTACAACCAATAGTTTCTGCCCAGAAGGTCTGCTTTAGCTTTCTGAGAGTACTAAACACTAGAGCAGAGGTACTTCCACTATGGACTTCAGTATGGACTACCAGAAAAACAGAAACATCAAGCCTAGGCCAGACTATAGAGGGGAATGGAAAGAAATCCCCCCCATACATTAGCAGAAGGTGTTTAGAGTAAAACTCTTAAAAAGGGAAAGCAGAGCAGAGAAAATAAAGCTATTTAAACCAAAATCAAAACCCACCAAATCTCCGTGGTCCAAGACAAGCCAAATGAGACAATAACTACATTGTGGTAGTGCAGAAGGGAGAGTACTCCTTGAAATTCCAACTGCATGTAAAAGAAGCGAGGTGTATAAGTAACACAACCAAAGCAAGAGGTTGCTTTTTGAAAAGCACATCAGCCAAAGGAAATAATTGCTAGGATCTACCTCAGCACTGAGTAACCCCTTGTGGGAGGAAAATGTGGATAAGTTGCGAATGAAGTTAAAGTTCCAGGTAGCTAACAGCACAACTTTTTTTTTTCTTCTTCTTTTTTTTTTTTAATTGTTTCCAACTTCACATTTGAATGTTTAACCTTTTACCTCACTGGAGTGTCTCCAATTTACTCTTATTCGTTAATCTTGTTTGATATTAAGCATAGCCTTTGAGTCACCTGGCAGACAAAGACTACAACTTTGCACAACAAAATATTACAAATTACGGACTGGCGTATCCCTGGAGTGCCTACCACCCAAAACATGCTGCGAAGAGCTGGGATACAAGTTTTCCACTACAGTGCAGTCTGGGTTTGGCCAGATACCAGGAGGATGAAGAAGAGCTTGTCTTGGCAGAGTTCCTTTGGGCAAGAAGCAAAGCAGCTATGAAAGCAGTTTATAACTAAGCACTCATGACAAGAAATCAAGTCAATCAAATACATCTATGAATCAGAATTCGCATCTAAACAGCATGGCACATCACATGAAAACAAGGATCCACAGTTACCATGTAGTCACAGGCTACAGGTGTTCGATTCCAAAGCCCAGGCTGTGTATAAAGTCAGCTGGTTTACAGTGTCTCATCTGCGTGAGGAAGTGGGCAAAGCGGACACGCATCTAACCAATTATGTATCTCTTAATATAGATAGATATGTATCTCTTAATAAAGCTCATCTACATAGTGAATTTATTTGTTAGCTAAGGCAACTTGTGAATTTACGATAGGCTAAGACATTCAACTCTTAAGGGCAGCATCTGGCAAGCGCCTAAACCCCAGCCAGCGCAGTGCAACGCGAGGTCTGTATCTCACTCCCTGTAAACTCAGTTTCCTCTGTAGACAAGTGTGAATGCTAAAATCTTACTTGTACCCATACAAAAAGGACACTTCATGTCGTATCAAAGGCTGATGGAACAACTTCAGGTGAATTTGAAGCTTACATGATTATACGCTTTTAATAGTCTTACACTAAGCTATTGGCTCCGTAGTACCAAAACATTCTGTAACTCACCCTTCTGTTGGTGAGGTAAGAAATGGAGTATTTATCTTTTTAAAACATAAAATGAATGCCAAATATTGATCTGAACTCACGTATGGAAAAAATGTTTCCGTTTTGGACAGCACTGTGATGGATTTAATGTCGAGAAGCATGAATACTTCTTTATTTCCATCAAAATAGAGGATTTCCATAGACTGACTTTAAAGAAGCACGTGCAGCAGCAGCATCACATTAATCACACAATGCAAAAGTTATTACAAATGAAAAGCAGGCAATTTTTGAAGCATACTGAGAGACCCTGTTTTGCTAGGTCTCCAGTAGGTCTGGGAAACACAGTTCTGCTTTGTGCGGGAAAGATGTTGTCCAGGAAATGCTTTTCATGTTTTAAAAACTACACTCAAGGATTTTTATAACATCGATAACAGGGAACTGCTACTCACACAGAAAGCTATTCCTCTGCATAAAGCATTTATTTCAACTAATAGGTGGTTTATTACACAGGTCGGAGCAAGTCAGTATATTTGCCGTGGCAGAAATGGAAACAGTTTTGAAAAAAAATCATGAAGTTCAAACAGAATAAAAGCATCTGCACGTTGGTAAAAACAGGAAGTCTGTAAACCCCTATAAACCAGGACGCTCTTTTATATAGCATGATAATAGAAGACATGATGCCACATTTGCTTAAAAAAGAAGAAAGTGAACAAATAAGCATGTGTGTGTTATCTGCCACCACAATAGTGATGCTGATCCGGGAGCAACAAGTAAATTTCACAAGGTAGGAAGACAAACTGAGTCTACGTTAAAGCTCTGAAAAGAAGTTTTTGAAAAAGTTTAATTTTGAGGTCTTCACTGTGGTTAGGCTTAGTGGTAACAAAATGCTGCTCTGCCCAATTTTTAGGAAATCACAAGTGACCTGGTTTGTAGACTTAAAAGAAAAATCAGAGCTTCTCTACGAACCCGATCCATGTTGTATATATTTGGGGTACCTTGTCTCTCCCACAAACTAAAAAAAAAAAACAACCCACAAAGTTTGGGATTTAAGCTAGTCCTAACCTGAAGGCTGAGCCCTGCTGCCCTCCCCCACAGCACACCGGGGGTATCACTGCCGCTGAAGCCGGGAGCTCCGAGCTCAGCTATGGGTGCGCGTGTGAGCCAAGGGAAGGAAGTGACACAGGCAGGAAAAAAGAGCAGATCGAGGGAAAGACTCNATCTGCTTGCGGCTGTACGGTGATTACTCCAGCACAAGCGTACAACACCGTGGTGGAGCAGTCCATGAAGTTGCAGTTTTTCATTCTGCACTCACGTGTTTACAAACAGGCATCCAATTGCCCTTGGAGAACACTTCTGTGGAAATCCAACATCTTCCTTCTCAACTATTTTAAGCTCATGTACCATCTGGCAGGTTCCTTCAAAGGAGATACAGACTGAATAATACTATGCCTCTCTTTGCAAGAGAGAAGTCTACTGATGGTTCTGCATATATATGACTTACAAAAGCAAAGCAGAGTACAAAGGAAATGAAGTTGCTTTACTTTTGCTTTGAGCAACGTTTGCAATACTTCATGAATTTACAATATAAATAAGAACTAATTATGTATACAGACTAAATAATGAAGGACGGTCTTAGAAAACTACACTTGGTTGGAGGGAAGAACCATTAAAGTGGCAGCCCACAGAGCAATGCAACTCCGCACTTATGACAACAGTAGTAATTCCCTTGCCAATATGCAAATGAGTAAGTTCTGCTTTAGAGAAATTATATTTTTAATTCTAGTATATGAGATCCCCACTTTCAGCTGAAAAGGGAACTAGGTAACACAAAAAAAAACCCCAAACCCACAGCAGTTATTTGTACAGGACGTACAGTCCAAAGGAATTAACCATTTGGATTCAGTCATGGCAACTTGTGACGGCAACACCTGTACTCTTGAAAGAGTGCCTTTGCTTATTTTTATGTGTTACTGTCTGGGTTAATTACGGCAAATGAGAATTCAATGGAAGCTTCATAGAGAAGAAGCTATTCTAATAGGCTCCCAAGCTGCAATTAATACCGCAGCAAAAATTGTCCCAATTAAGTTTAAACACGTAAATCCCCATCTCAAAGAGCAGCAACCTGAGCCTCACAGGCTGCAAAAACTCCCCCGGCTCCCAGGCCTGACCTACTGCCCCTCAGCCACTCTGTCTGGCCAATTTTAGTAAAGCCTGAAGGCTGGTGCGTGCCCGCCTGCGGCTCAGGCGGGCGGCGCTGCCGGAACGCCGGGGCTTGCCACGCTTTCGGGCACTAAACGTTTCGGGTTTTTCTCTTTTTTTTCGAACTAATTACAAGGAATCCCTCGAAAACGCGCCGCTCGCGCAGGGCAAGCGGGCTCCCAGCGCTGCCCCCGGCCCGGCTGCTGCCGCCTCCCGCCGCCCCGGGGGGTGAGGCCCCGGCCGCAGCGGGACCCCCAGCCC
>VZTV01115855.1:0-34818 GCA_013400875.1 Anhinga rufa
TTTCTGAATACTTTCTTACATTCTTGCCATCCATGAAAAATATTTAGTCATGCTATACAGTTTATTTTTGCCCATTTTTGTTAGGTAAATCTGTTCCTACATGGTAACGAATATCCTCCCTTTTTGAGCAGGGAACCATTTTTGTATGCAGGTGTTGTTATGGCAGCACAAGACACGGAGTTCTAGTTTGCTTGCAGAATTTCAGGGCAGGCTATCCTTTGTCAAACTGTTTCTTAGTAAATAATGTGTGTACATTATTTCAAGCAATACTAATTATTATTTTTAAAATCCTTTTTGTTACAAAGTTGACAGGCACTAACAGAATCTTTGCACTCTTCCCTTTCTACACCCATAATATTACAGCATTCTCAAAACTGTGGAGCTGGGACAGGAATATTTCTTTTGATTAATGCATCTGTAATCATCATCATACGAGGTCATCGTTTCTGCCTTTGGGGTTCTGTTTATCTAGATGCACATGGTGAAGAAGACAGAGATCTTAGGTAATGTTTTCATTACAAGTGTGTTTCATTGTTGCTTCTCTGTGCGTATCAATTATGTTATGCTGTACATGCAATAACAGATAATAGTAGTGGATTTTCCTTGAGTGGAAAATCCCCGTTTACTGCAAGTTGGACTGACTTTTTTTGTTTTGGTTTGTTTTTTTGGCCCAAAGGTAGTGTAATCATGATCACCGAGTTAGGCACACCAGGCACGCAAAAGACAGACTCCTATGTTGCCATTCCCAGTGAAAGTCAATTCTGAGCGTCGCGCTGGGAAACGCTTCTCTCCCAACGTTGTTGTTTGGCCCTTAATCAAACGATGCAGTTGGATTCCCATGCAGGGAAGGAGTGTAGCTTTAAAGCTACACATGCCTGAGAGAACAAGAGGTGTTTTCTGGATTCTGCTATCCAAGAGGGAGGAAGGGAAGTCCCAGCAGTTATCTTATCAGAAGCAAAACCAAAAGCTCCTCACCAAAAAAATGCATGCCTCCCCTGGGAAAAAAGTTATATGAGTATCGTGTGTTGGTTATATAATGAAGCAGTTTTCCATTTACTTGGCATATTAACCATTTGTTTTTCTTTTTTTTTCTTTTATTCCCCGACCCCCCTTCCCCCCCACAGGCGTGGTAAACCTCTCTACATATGCAAGGAAAGATACAAAGTGCTTGAGCAGCAGTGGGTGTCTCACACTTTTGATCATATCAATAAAAGATGGGGGCCACATTATAATGGCTTGTAAATCATCGTCATCATCTACACGCCACATCATTGCTGTTACCATGAATGAATGCATCTCGACTGACAATAGCTTTAATTTTATGGGAGTTTAGCTCTTTGGCTCGGGGCGGAGTGGGGTACGTGCATAAAAGGGAAATAGAACTTGGTCAACATGTGAAATTTTTGCAGAATTAGCTGCTGTTGCTACTAAATAATGATACAATAATTTGCAATTAAATCTTGAAAATGGTGTGAGCAACCTGATTGCACTCAGTAGTCCATTTTTCTTTTGTTTTTTAAAGCCCATTATTGTTAAGAAGCACAAATTTTACTTACAGTTGTTTAGAGGCTCCAGGGATAGCTGTCAGGTTTTTATTTTCTCTGCGTGGAATGGAGTTTTTAGCAATTCTTGCTCAAATGGTGTATATGTCTACTACATCTACTAAATGTGTTGGATAAAATTTCTTCACCTTTTTTGTGTTGGTTTGGGGTTTTTGCTTGATAAGCGTTTGTAATTAGACAGGATTTGTAAAATGATTGTGAGACTGCATGGTAACAATTGGTCTGAAAGATGAGTTTTAAAAGAGTGTGTCACTTATCGTGAGAGGTCTATTGAAATATTTCAGGCATTACTGAAAACTTATGCATTCTCAGGAATTTCATATTTTTTTTCTCCATAAATAAGTGAAATAGCTGTAAATTAGGTATCTTATTGCTCTGAATGTAATCCAGAACACCATATTCTTTATTCTATTTTTTCTTTTCCAGAAAGGAGTATTTTTTTTTCATATCAGTTGAATAAACTGTTAGTGATAACACATACAGAAATTGCTGTATATAGAGAATTGTATGGTGCCCGATAATGCAGATCCCAGTTACGAGCATAAAAACCATAAGCCTGCCTGTCATTTCAAACCAGATGTATGTTTCAGAGTGATTGGATTGGAAATGTGCAGGCTGTTCTGCAAATGAAACATAATTTTGTATCTTTCCTGTCATTTCAGGAGGTTCCTCTATATTGTATTTGTTTAGAGTAATCACTGTTCTTTCTGCTTGGTTTCCTAAAAAGGAAAAAGAAAAAAAAATCACCAGAGATAGCCTAGGTGAACCACCAGTGCATGTGCGGCCTCATCGGATGAATGCCAAAACAGTTTATGCTTAGAGGGCTAAAAAATTCATGAGAACAGGCATGACTGGGCTAAACCCCACAGTGTAAGTAGGTAGGAAAGATTATAGTTAAAATACTGGTATGTAATATATTGCTACTCACGTTTTTCACAGGTGTTGCACATTTGTTGGCTATTTCATACCGTACTACCAAGCAGCTCCTGGTAGGACTGTATGTTCCTGGACTTTCATAGCTTGCGTGTAAAATAAAATTTATATGTGTAAAATAAAACCATCTTATGATAAAACCACATATACAATGAAAACAGTTCCCCAGTCGAAGTCATTATCTAGTGAAAAGTGTACAGGGGAAATAAAATGACTGTATAGCAATCGAGGAGAATGGCCCGAAAGAAAAGTAAGTAAATACGATGAGTTTTTCTGGATACCTGCAATTCAAAAAAGCCCCACAATAAAGGATGCTGGTTTTTATACATACATATAAATATATATATATTTCAAAAGTATTACAGTACTTCCTGTAAGATTAGAATTACTGTTTCACCAACTAAATGGCTATGTCTTTTCCAAAATATTACTTTTTTGATACTGTATTATAAGTTCTGCCTGTAATATTTTTGCATTGCTCATTATGAATATCAGGCCATTTTGTAAGTGTGGTTAAAGAGCAAAGAGATTCTTTACATCTCCAACATAACATTATTACAGGGCTCATGAACTTGAGTAATCTGTAGTTTGAAGCTCCAATGCTATATTTACAAGAGATAATGTATTCAGAATTTGATTACTGTGTTTTATTTAAAATGGAATGTTCTCTGGTTGTGCATATGGATGTGAAGTAAAACTATTAGCCTTAACTTTAACATTTGGGTATTTCGTAGTGTTTATTTTAATACTGGTGAATTAGTCACCAGTCAATTTAAAAACAACAACAAAAAAATCACTTGGTTGAAAAATTGTACTTGAATATCCTTGCATGCTGCTAAACAAGAATTTTGATTTCCCCCGTAACTTTTTTAATCCTACTTTATTAAGCTAACCTTGAAAAATAACAGGTCCAAACTAGAGTGGTGTGTGCGTGTATTACTCAAATGTTCTGGTGTGATATCCTGTATGAATGATCATTTAAGTACAGTACATTACTGTAGAATCTAAATCAATCTTTATAACACATCAGAAGAGTATAAAACTAGGAATACAGTAATCGACATTGTAAGATATGTTAATAAAAGTCTACTGTCACTCTGTGCGTTCGTGAAATTTTTTCTCTACCCCAGTCATCCAAAATGTAACTATTATTGATTCCACCCAGTAGCCAGGCAGTTACTTAAATGTCAAAAGTTTGTGCATGCGAAGTACTTTGCATAGAGAGGACATCTGGTATGGTTTTTTCTTTTTGCTACTTACACACAGTCATGTATTTTCTATTAGTAGTTTGGATTATTTTATTTCACTCATAACTACACCACTTAAAGTTGTGCTTAATTTTATGCCAGCTACTACAGCGCTGCTGCTGCAAACTGCTAAAATTAAAATGCCGAGTTGAGAAAGCTGTACTTCTGGGAAAACTGTGTTTGATCTTCTCTTCTGTCAGATCTGTTTCTGGAATAACTCTTACTTCAATTTGATGAATGTATATATTTATGTATTAAATTTTTCCTTTTCTTTTGACCTTTGAGAAATTTGGTAAAACAGGCTTGTCTTGACCTCGACCTTTGGAGAATAGCAGCTTTTTTAGTGGTGGCCTGAAATTTTCAATGATTATTTTCCATCACATCTGCAATAGGAATCTTGCGTAACTCTCAGTATTTCACAAACAAATGGCATTTTTCCTTTAAAAAGAGGGTCTTTTGCTACAGTATCCAATAAATGTTACTCTCTACTTCAGAAACCCATGAGATCAGTTTGTGCTGTGTGTATAGCTGCCAGAGAAGACAGTGAGTTTTGTGCTGATCTTGATGTGATTTAGATCTAATTTTCATCTCACCCAGATTCTGCAGTCTTGCTTTTCACTTTCTCAGAGGTGGGGGTGACGGTGAGTGGAGTCTGTCTGGAGTCTGTCCTTCCTAGGTAGGAATGAAATGCTGTTTGCAAAGTTAGAAAACCACAGGAACGAGCTGTCCCAGCCGTGGAGGTTCACAGCTCTCAATTATCCCTGCGGGGTGTGAGGGAGCGCGTGTAATCTGAGGGGGCTGGCTCTGTGTGACCATTTGTGTTGCGTGGATTGCTCACTGCAGCCGGTGAGGCCCGTGCTGCTCTGAAGGCCACGCTACATGAATGCCTCCTTTTGGTGGGGCACAGCGCCCCAAGCCCCTACTCGTGTTTTCCAGACAGGCAGTTGTTTGCCTGCGAGTGCTCCTACACTGAGAAGAGCCCCAGCTGCTGCGGGTTTGGCCTCGTCACTCGCCTTCCCTCTTCTGCCACCATAATGTCCTGTCAGTGTGGCTGTAATCTTGCTAAGCTGTACTAGCTGTTAATTGCTGGAAATCGATGTCCTTAAGTAGGAAAAGCATATTCTCGGTTATGTCAAACACTTTGTGAATTCTTAGACGTGCAAATGGCCGGGGTGTTCTAATAAATTTTAAAAACCCTTTTAATTGATAGGTATTTAATTTTTTTTTTATTCACTGTATCATTTGTACTTTCTTAGCACTGACACTATTCAGGAGATTTAATGCCACATGCTTCAAGTGTTGTGTTTCTTTGAAATCTACTGAGAAAGCAAAATTGAATCTTGTTAAATAAATTATAGTTTTAAAAAGCTAATCTTACTACCCTAAAATATTATTTTTGCAAAGTATGGGTTTTACATGGTACTGGAAAATGTGAAAAAAAAAAAGCCCACTCTTTTGAAAAGCATTTTAAATTTAGCTCTGAGTCCCAGTTAAAATGTCTCAAAATGAGCTTTCATGAAAGTACCATTATTTGAAAAGCCATTTCCTGTAATTCTGTCACTTGATGTAGAGCAGGCTGGTCTCTTAATTCGTGAAAACAGGAGCTGGTTCCATGGAAACGCCTCACATCATTGAATGATTTACTACCCAATAAACAACTTATTCCTTTTGTCTTTATCCTTTTATGTACCACATGGATGGTAAACCTTTCCATTTCCACTGAGTATGGAAACAAATGTTTTAAGGACTGGAACTAAACCATTTTTTTTTCTTCCGTTACATGCTGTCATGGAGCAGGAATTTTCTGGGAGAAAAGTGTTTTCCTGTAAAATTAAACTCCCTCAGTCAATTCCTTATGCTGCCCATAATGTCTGTCTTACTTTAGCTACTGGAACCACTTGCATCTCCTGTTGCCCAGTACATTTCCCACCGTAGGACTGCTTTCAACTCGTGACTACTAAACTTTAATTTTGACTGAAAACTATTATGCTGGGCTTATTCTTTATGGTTGGATTTTAAATTGTTTTATTGTTTCAACAACAACAAAAAAAGATACCTTTCAGACATTAAAACTGGGAAAAAAACCAAATGTATTGTTTCCTTCATTTTAACAATAATTTTTCGAAGTGTTGGGCATATCTACTGCCTCTGTGCTTTGGCCTTAAATGTGGTGACCAAATGTGTATGGGTCCCATATTAAAGTCGAATGGAACTGCGTGCTGAGGCACTTACCAAATCAGAACAACATGTTCTCAGGGATTACATTTAAGTACTGCCAAATACCTAAAGCAGATAATGAGCCTTTGTTTTTCAGGTGTCAAGGAATATCCTTTGCACCCGGCTCTTGAAGCCACTAATACAGATTGCTGTGAGAAGTCTTTTCCTTCTGTTTCTTTGAAAAGCTGGGGCTTTCTCCACGTAATGCAGCTGCTTTTTTCACATCTTTGTTGTTTCAGTCTCGTATATGCAGCTACCCTGATTGTGCAGTATTCTGCAACAAAAGAACCCTAAAACAGCTGGAGAGCCCCCTGCAACTGCGTAACAGTGCTTTGCAAATAGGGTGCATCCTCTCAGAGCGCTGTATACAGGGATAGCCGGGGGTACGGCTTGAAAACTGGTTTGTAGAGGCTGTGGCTGCTTTCTTGCTCTATAGTGCTAGTCATTTTAGATTTGTTATTCATCAGCTTTGAAAAATTAAAACTCACTTCGTGTTTTTTCAGGGTATCTCCATAGGCCCTAAAAGATACTGTGTTCTAGGACAGCTTCCCATTGCTCTTGAAAGAGTTCAGTACAGAGCTGCTGTTTTCATCTCAGAGCGCTCTGTAACAAGGGACTTGGCGAGAACCGCTGGTGGGAAGTTATGCATCGTATAAACTATAGACTTGCAGGTTTTGTTAAACTAAGATTTTCAGGGCAGCTGAAGGGACTGTTAGGTATTATTTCATTTAGGTTCTCTAGCTGTCTGCTTTAGCCTGTTGGTTTTGTCTCACACCTAGCTTGTAAGCTCCTTTAAGATGGGGAACACCTCCAGTTTGATTCAGGAAGTAAATCAGAGAAGTGCTGCTCTACAATGGTAGATCAACTGGGGTGACAGCAATGCAGGTAGTGGGATCATCAAAGAAATATAAATGTGCACACGGGACCTAAGTGAGATACGGCCCCTTCATGCTTCACTTTCATGCCTTCTGCAGGTTTTCATGCTTTGCTGCCTCCAACCTCAAATGTCACTCCTTCCCACACAGATATTTTGGCAGTAATCAAAATCACCAGGAAATTAAAATTGGTTTGTTTCCTATAGTCAGCCGTTACTCTGGACATAATGATACCTCTTCAATATCTCAACATCATCTTTTTTTTTTTTCCTGCCAGAAGCCACTATCTCAAGAAACAAATATGTTCTGAGAGTCAAAGATGCTTATTGCCTTTCATGAGTCTAGTGCTGTATTTGTACAACTGATTCTTTCCAGCAGGTGACTGATGTCATTCGAATACCCTTCAGATAGCTGGCTATTCAGAAACAGCTCATATTTCCACTTTATCCCTACTTGGATTGGGTTTTTTTAGTCACATAACTGATAATAGCAAGATTTCATAAGGAAATTTTTCCTTATACGAGGAAAAGAATATTTAAAATAAAATTAGTGTTGCTAAATTGCACCCATCTTACTTTGCGGACTGGAATGCTTAGTGTTTAAACTGTGGGCAGAATTAGGGAATATTACTCAGATTATTATGTATAATTTTACAATTTTTATCTGTCTAAAGAAACAAGTAAGAAATCCAAAACGATCTCAAGCTAAGGTACTACAGTAACACTGCTTTTCTGTGTGAGTGTATTTCCAAGGATGCTGCAATATGTTTTTTCACTGAAAGCTGCACAGCTGTGTTGCATCTGGTCCTCAGAAACACATGTCAAAAGACGTGTTACAATGGTGAATACCAACAAGGTGGTTCCCCTAGCAACAATAAATAGAAGAACGCTCAGCCCATTCAAGTGATTTACCTTTGTAAGTGTGTGGCAGCCAAGATGGATTCTGAACACTAAGGGAACTCATTAGCTGTAAGAAGCAAAGCAGCAAATAAAGAATCATAGATTTCTCTTACTCAGCACTGCTATTTATTAGAAGCGTATACAGTGTAATTATTGGGAATTTGCATAAGATATTCTTAACATGAAGTACCATCTCATTTTACCTTTTCCTTCTGCAGCTTTTAATTTTTTGTACTATGGGGGAGAAATAGGCTTATATATGGGAAGAGAGAAGGAGAAAGAACTTTGAGAAAGGGAAAAGATTATTTGGATAAGTTCACCTTCCAAACTTATTAATAATATCCTGCATACTTACTCAGGCCTAGCATTTGAATGACATAGTGGTTCGGGTGTTCATCCACTGAGAGTAAATTCAGAGATTAAAACATAATAATCCTGCCAAGTCTACCCAGCAATAATTCCTATTGTAGCCATGAGAGGTTGTAATGGCAATGGCACTCCCAGTCATTCTACTGCTGCCTCTGTGAAGAAAGCCGTACAAAGCAAGGCTAAGGATTGCTCTTGGGAGCATCGCGCTCCAGCTCTGCAGAATAAAGGGTAAGTTTATGGTATTTGGGTAACCTGACTCATGTTGTGGAAGAGCTATGCATTAGGTACCATAACCGTGGTACACGTCACTTGCTAGAATCTGTGTGGATCCTTCTCTTGGCAATTGGTATCTAGAATATACAGCATGTAGGCTCTTGTATGTGTACTGTTTGTTGTCAGCTTTCAAGTCCTCTGAGTCACCTTTCCTCTGGAGTTTAGTGCTGGGAATGAATCCAATATAATTCTAACTCACTATAGTTCAGCGATGCTATTTACATCGCAGTGCTATCTCTGCATCAGGCATTCCATCTCCCCCTTTCTGTTTCCAGGCGTCTGCCTGAGGTCTGCAGTTTGTGCTTATGATTTGTAAGAGCTGGACTATGGTTATGTACCTTGCACTTGTCTTGGCTAGAACTTACATTTTCGTACTGCTTCTCCTGCTCTTTCCCCCCGCAAGTGTAATTACTCTTTAATGCTGTGCTGCTACCTACACAGTTTTGCTGCACTTCTATAGTCCTTATTTGACTACTCTGCAGCTGCTGACTTCTAGTTTAAATCATCTTTGAATATATGCGTAAAGCTCCAATATTATTCTCGTTACTTCCATTGATTTCAGAGGCAGTGGAATCCACTCTTATGTTAACATTGCTGTTTTTTAGTTTCCTTCATTGCTGAAGGATTTGTTTAATGGAGGTTCTCTCTCCTTTTCAGTCCCCTTTGCTGTTTTTTGCTTTGAATCCATGCTGTAAAACTACCCAGTTGCTTTGCCCTCGCTGTCCTCTGTATTCAGGTCAGGCAGTATTGTATTCAGGATTTTTCTTCTACCAGTGCAAATGAGAACAAAACTACATGTCTCAGCTAGAGCAACCATCTTTCTATGCAAGTATGCACAGAGGTGTTAAAGCTAGGTGCTGTCATTTCAGACATCTGTCTGAATGAAAGCCTAACTGCAATAAGACCCCTTGGGCACAGCTTACTGTATCTGTACCTGCACATGCCCTGCTTTTCCTCTCAGGCAGTGAATGGGATGGGGGGCACTCAGGATTAAGTTATGATTTAGAGATGAGAACTCTGAACTGAAGCATTTTGCTTGCTCCAGGTCAGAGCAGAGAGAGAGAGTCTGGGCTTTGGCTCAGCAGGCAGAGAACTGGCAGCTTTGTTTCCTTCAGGGGCCCTGGCCTACCCTCCTGCAGACTGAGCCCGGATTTCGGACCAGAGAAGGGCTCTGGGACTCTCCCAGGGAGCTATTAGAAATGACAGTACACCAGGGTCTCTGCACACCTTATCCTTCCCTTTACTTTATTCTTTTGCTCTCAGAAATACAGCAACCCTACTCTTCTGCAGAGATGCAGATGAGGGAAGTAGCAAGCAGGATGGGGGATGTTTCCATGTGAACGAAATATGACATAATTTGGAAGAGGAGGCAAGCACTGATGGAGGGAAGTCTTAATGTGAGTTCTCCCTGTTAATGAAGCAGAAGGCTGATGAACTCCTGAGGTAAGAAAGGGACATGTGAAGAACTGGTTGAACCAAAGAGTTTTTAATGTTTGTTTTCTCCAAGATGGTGGCAACCCTTGAACAAGGTGCATTTGCATTTACTTAAAAGCTAAGAAAGGAAAACCGAAGTAGCACCTATGTGACCCGGTAGGACAAGATAATACACAATATGCAGTAACTCAGATACTTACAGCTCAGAGTGCTGTATCCATATTTGCATAGCCGGAATTTAAAACCGCCTCAAGATTTTCACAGAGTAGTATGTGTTTCAGCAGCATCCTTAAAGTCTTCAGCAACTGTTTTTTCCCTTCCAGCAAACCTGTTTGGTATTACTACATTAACTTCTGATTCACCAGTGTTTATGATGTGTGTAGGTTAATGCAATCGTGCATTCTCTTTGTAATCACAAGTCTATCTCTGGGCAAAGAAAAATGCACACAGAGATGAACAGGTGTTTAAAAAGCATGAAGTCCTCCTGACTTTTAAAGGGATTTACTGTAGTGAATAATGTTTGTGTATATCCATTTAAATAAGATTTTAAGATTATAAATCAGGATAAGACAGTGCATCTCAACTTTTTAATTACAGAAAGAGTAGATTCCATTATAATGATATGTTTTATGATTTAAATACTTCCATTTATATTTTTTTTGGTTACATGTTTCACTACAAGTCAGTACTGTATGTCAATTTAAACATCAACAGATTCACAAAAAAACCCCAAAACCTACTTAATGTTCAGCAACTAAACGCTTCCATAAGAATACACTTTAGAAAGGCTCATCAGTTAAATACTGTAGGCTATTTACTGCCTAAGAAATGCTCCATTCCCATTCAATTCTTGAGGCTATAGCATTTTATAACATCTCATTTAATAACAGCTTTTCACCTTCTGGCATCTAGCCATGGCCATACAAATTACAAATTATTTCATTTTCAAATACATTCTAAAGAAAGGCTAGGAATGGCTTGATCTCCCACGGAGCCACTGTATAACAGGTCAATCATCACTGCACTTGTAATCAGAAATATTACAACAATTAAGAGTTTTTCTTTTCTACCCGAGATTTGCAAGCAACAACAAAAAATAATGGCTGCAATTAAATATGGCTTGTTTAGGTTTGGCTTCAAGATAAGCAATGTTCATGTAAATCATAGTTTAGGATTGACAACTCTTCCTATCACTGCAAACAGTAACGTTAACAGCCTGACTGCTACAAAGGCAAACCTTTGAAGTCAGGTGCGAGTAAAGATGCCACTAAAAATAAACCTATTCCTTTAACCTGTATAACATTACAAAAATGGAAAGGTTATATGATCTGAAATTTACTCCTGCTGAAATGGGCAAGTTAGAATTAAAATAAGGGGGGTTTAGGGTTGCTTCTTTTTTTTTTTTATTTGTAATTTTAAATCCTTAGCTGCCTTTTCAAATTCTGTATTATAGTATTTCTGTGATTCATGGATTACTCTATTGGCAAGTTGTGAATTCCAGTTGTACTTACAAAGCTACTGCAACAAAAACTGCTGCATCATGGAAGACCACTGTCTGTTTGGAAATCCAGTCCGGGATATGAAGTCTGTAAGTGTACCAGTGGTGTAGCTCCCATACAGTGTAGTAACCCATCGTGACTGTACCCTGACTAGAAACAGGTATGTTCAACAGGCTGCAGTGTTTGGAAAAGTGATTCTAGCTGGCCTGCAAGGACCTAGTGAAAAGGGAGTGATCAGCAGCAGCATCAGAACAAAGCAAGCAGGTACAGGGAAATATAAACTCAAGAGATTGAAATAAAGAAGATTAAGATATAAATGAGCATTTGTAACAGAGCTCACGAAAGTCTAGATTGTATGAGCTGAAATTATTTAGTGATAATTGAGGAAATTTCTATGGTTCAAAAACCAATATATGAATCTGGGAGAAACCTGGGAATGCCCAGAGCTTCTAGATTCTGATTATTAAAGAATTTTTGAGAATACTGAGGGAAAATGTGCAGAATAGTGCACATAGATGTTATTTTTGCTTGAATCTAGGTGCTTCTTACACAACTTGATAGAGAACAATGACATTTTAGAACCTTATGCACAATGGATAGGGATGTTTTAAAGTATTAACTTCTGTAAACTGAGGGCATGTAGGATTAAATATTTGGATCCCCCTTGGACAAGCCTGTTGATTGTCCAACAGGGCCAGATTGACCAGATGTGTGTCTATATTACTATTTGCTGTCTGTATTACAATTTGTTGTTATAGTGTTTATATAATCCTGTATACTAGATGACCTCTAAAGGTCCCTTCCAACCTAAACCATTCTATGATTCTATGATTTTTTACAATTGCAGACAACCAGAGAAAATAATGGCTTGTGATGAAGACTTTGTATACTCCGGTGTACAAAAATTCAACAAAACAACAATGGTATGAAATGGGGCACTGCTCAGCAAAACTTCTGGAGACTGTCATATCACCTCAGTTTCTTTCTAATGTTGTCACAGCTAAATTCAGAGAAAATGCTTAGGATTTACATTTCCTACTGACCATCTGAATCAAGGTTTGGCTTCAGCTACTTTCAGTTTTGATAAAGGATTATCTTGATGTAATTTACTAGAATGAGGATGCTAGTAAAAAATGCGTGACTTTAGGATTATAAAGCACAGAGTTCACTAATCAAGAGAAAGGTAAAGATTACTGTACTTTGGTCAGAATGATGACAACTCACTGTTGAAACTACTGCCTTGTTAAAACAAAACTGGTACAACAATGGATAAAGGTGGTGTTGGAAGAGTTTTGTGGAGAAATGCTATTGCTCCTCAGTCTTCAAAGTTTGCACCTTAAATAATTATGAAAAGATATATGGCTATAAATTATTTCTCATATTTTTTTTAATTATGAAGATTACTTACAGACTACTTGTTAAATATAGATGAGAACTGATCTAGCGCTTTCATATTTGAAGTGGTACTGGATGATGTGGAGTGAGTCAGACCTCACTGAAGCTGATGAATACAGCAGTTGCTCTTTATTTGTAACAGATTAAATGAGAATGATAGGAATTGTCACCCAAAACACAGCCCCCGGGCAAGGCTGATCAGAGCCCAATGGTGTGTTTCTGACTACCAAAATAGAGATCTGCTTATCTTCTGGATCAGCATGTCTCATTAGATGAGACAGATACAATTAAAACTCTGTGGAAGAAGCCGAGGGAGGTCATGAGGAGTTGCCAAAACGCTTAGAGACGGCTACAGAAAGCCGAGTGAGAAGGAGCCCCGAGTGACATGCTCACTTGAAAAAAGCATTGGCATATCGAGCAAAAGAACAGCCTCCTACTTCTTTCTCCGAGGTTTTTTGTAAACAAAGTGTATCAGAGAAATACCTGCCTGAATTTCGTCTCATCAGGCAACCGCAAACAACCTGAGCTAGTTATGCCTGAGCTCAAATAAAGGCTAATAGGTACAAAGGGATAAGCCCAAAGGGGCGGGGGGACTCTTCCACACGTGCTCCCGAAGTGGGAGAAGTGCATTACAAAATAATTTCCTTCACCAGGACCATTTCTCGGAGTGCAGATGGAGCTGCACTCGCAATTCATTGTTCTGGGCAATTAACTGAATGCACAGAGGCAAGTGAGGCGTTTAGTAAGTCTCGGCGAAAGCTATTTGATACTAACTATGCATATGTGCGCATTAATTTTATTCTGCTCCTAGCTATTCCTTTAAAAGCCCACCAGACACTACGCTTCCCTCAGGGTGTTTAAGCCACCTTTCCTGTGGGACGCCGGCCCTTCCCCTCCGGCTCGCCCTGAGGTAGCGGCGCGCGCCGCTCCCGCCGCCTCGGCGCGCGGCCCGGGCGGGGCCGGGGGAGCCTCCTCAGCCCTGCCCGCCGGGCGAGGCTCCNGCCCCTGCCCCGCGGGCGGGCCGCGGCGCCGGCTGCGCGGCGGTGGGGTCCCGGGCTGCCTGCGGCCGCTGGGGCTGTGCGGGTGCCCTGCCGCTGCAGGTGGCGGCCAGCTGGGCCCCGGTTTTTCCCAAAATCTATAGGTAAGCAATACTCAAACAGGAAAAAAAATCTCCATGGTTTAAATGATTAAAAATGGCAGAAGATACCACAAGGCAAGAAGTAAGTAGGCGTGACACAGGATTCAGGCACATCAGGACAAAGCCATGAATAACTGAAGAAAAGTCTCTGTAAGTTCCCTAAATACCAAAATAGACCTGGCTCTAGTATATAGTATTCCTTTAAGCGACCCACTAGTAACTAGTGAACCGTGCTATACATTGCAAATACTGTAACATTTGATTTCTTCAAGCAAATATACGTGTCCTTTTCTCCCTCCATAGTACATGCAGGTATGCAATTATTAACAAAAGAAAAGGTACGGTTATCCATAGGCAATACTGTGCACAAACTGAGAAGAGGAGGCTGACTTGGAACATCTTTCTAGTTATTTCTCTGAAGCAGTGCATTCAGTTCTGTGTAAATACAAAATGGTTTTTGATTTTTCATATTTAAAAGCTGGATTTTTTCACTTCATTCTCCCCTTCAAAATCTGCACGCTGGAATTCCGGTTTCATTGCACTGTGAAAACCAAGGATCAGTGTTTTGTTCTGAGGTATTTTGAAATTACTAAGTGGGAAACTATGTCCTTGTACAGGAATATCTGTTAGTATGAAGATGTATAATAATATTGGTTCAGTGTCAGCAATTCAGATGTAGTTACTGAGGTTTTTCTGGCAGAAGCAGTGAATTGGTTATATCTTAACCTACCGTGGAGTCTTGTGGAATGTGTTATGAAAGTACGTGGAATCCCTTTTTTAGATCCTTTTTGTACCATCAAATTGAGGTCCAGCTCAGTTCTTAATGTGCAATTTCAAACTGTAATGCATTTATTTTTCTAACATTATATCCTTTAATTCTCTAGTGTTTATCCAAGTTGGTCTCAATTATTGACACTGTAGAACACAAAGTAAAAATAGAAGAGTTCACTCAAGTTTTATTCCAAAAATAAAAATGTGACTTGAACCAAGCAGAACTATTTTTCTACTGGGCTAAGATTTTCATGTGGTAATCTGGCTAGAAGGCAAGGTGGATATAGATTTCTAAAAGCTATTTCAGACCCTTTTAAATGGAAGATTAGTTTAAGCGCAGATAGATTGGTTTGGAAACACAGATGAACTTGTTTGCACTCCTGTGCTGGTACTTGCTGCTCCATGGTGTTCCATGCTTAAGAACCTGTAGGAACATTATCTGCAGCAATACCTTTGCACGCCTTGGAGAGGGAGGGCCACTGTGTGTTTCCTTCCTCAGAATTATGTGCTGCCCTGTTGATGTATGCGCAGAGTAAGTGATTTCCCAGTACCATCCAAAATCCTTGATTAGAAGAAATATTGTACCTCTATTACTGACTTTCTAACTACAGGGAAGAGAGTTTTAGTGAGCAGCGCAGTGGCTGTCTGGTTGCTTTAAGAGATACCAGGACCAATTTTGCAGTGTTTTTGCCAAATGCATACAGAGTACAAAGTTCATTGGGCAAAGACAATGATTCTTGCTGTGCTAATGCCTGGAGAGGCTCACTAACAAGGGGCTCCTGAGTGCAGGCTTGTCTTGAGAGGGAGAAACATATTGTGTCACAGAAACAGAAGTTACTGTCTTTACCAGCCTTCTACCACTGAGGAAGTGGAAGAGAAGGGAATAACTAACAAAGTGCTGATACGCTGTGCAGTGCTGCGATAGTAATCAAAGAACATTCATGTTCAGGATGGGGTTCTGAAGTACTGAAAATTATGGTATTGGTTTGCTTTTGTTCTGCTTAAAAAATTGGTCAGTGGTCCCTAGTTTTAAGCTGTTATCTGAACATGCTTATTGTGATACATTGTGTGTCTGTAGCTTCTCTGTCTTTACAAACTTCCCTTCCCTAGAGGTGAATTCTAGTCATCTAACTGAAGGAATTGCAAGCGATGAAAAAGTCATATGAGAGAGAGAGCCTATGCATCAGCAACAGAAAAGGAGAAGGGGAAAAAAGGCCTCGTACAATCTCTGAGCATAACTGGCCAGGTGAGCACTAAACTTTTTACCAATCTATCCTACAGCTGAACTTCAGTAATGTAGAGCCAGAGAACAGAAAGACACCTTTGCCCTGATTGTTTCAGGGAAGTTGGGAATGCTTTGCACCTGCAGGAACAATCAGCACTTCCTTCAGTAGGATTTTTTCTTTTTTTTTCTTGTTACTGTTTAATTTTTTTTTTCCATGATATTGAATTGAGCTGTACTGCAGCAGAATAAGCAAGCTGCAGTGTATCTGACAATCATCCAGGACACATGTTCAGAGTAGGCATTTTTAGTAAAGACTGCATTATAAGCTAAAATACAATGCCACGTTCCTCATAGTACTAACAGGAGGAATCAAATATATGGACTTGTTTGCTGTGATGATCTCTGTGCTCTTTGATAAAGCCATGTAGCTCTTAAATTGGGGAGGAGAGAGAGGAAGAAGTTAAGGGAGCTGCAGCAGCAGAATCTAAAGGACAGAAGAGTGCACAATTAAGTTGTGGTCACCCAAGGAGTTAAGAGTTCACAGCTGAGGAAAGAACCTGTTCTGCTGTTTGTGGAAAGTGGGGGGACTGCTCTGCAGGTAGAAATAGAGAAGGAGCAACCATCTAATGCATTAAATCAGTCTCCTGCTGGTTCCCTCCTAGTTCATCCTGCCTTTCATGCATCTTTCACATCTTTGCACAGCTCTTGTTTTGGGAATTGAACAAGTGACATCAATAGTGGGGAAAGGGTGGTTTGTCTGAAGCAACAAGATGTGACTGCTTTGTGTGGTACTTCAGCAAAAGGAAACCCCACAATGAACCTGATGCAGCATTAACAAAACAAGGCCTTGAGACTGATGTGCCATACCGGAAACCTGAAAAATAACTTGCCATTGTTTAATTGTGCAAAAATTCTGCAAGGAATTTTTCCATCTCTGGGGAAGAAAAGTTCTCTGAATAATGCATTTTGTAAGGCCATACATGCTTTCCTTGTGTCAAAGCCAGAAAGCAGGATGGCTTTAGCTAGAAAGCTACCACTCTGGGATAAATGCCTGACAGTGCAAGGCTGAGCCTTCCCTTCTGAATACTGCACAGTAGGCAAGAAGCTCTGCTGAACACAGCTGAGAATTGGCCTGTACTAACAGCACTTGAGGAAGGGGAAGATAGTATGAGATTTTTGATTCTTTGCTGCTGCTTTGTAAAGAACAAGAATGTCAGTAGCCTCTTGCTGGCTGGCCCTCTTTTTCTCCATCCCTCATCCAGTTGTTCCTTCCTCAGGCACTGACTGTATTATGCTGTGTGGAGAGGGAGTACTGGTGTTGTATGTGGACAAAGGAGATGTTTGCAGAACTACACATTTGAAAACACTGGAGAGAGTGAATTTTACAACGTTTCTTATGAAATACATGAAAATTCAGGAAAACAAATGCATCTCCTGACATAGCACGATATGAATTAATAAAAGGAGGAGCTTTTAGTAGTAGAGTATGTATGAGGTACAAATAGCTCAGAATAAGGGAAGAGTTAAAGCTAGCACATGTCCTTTTGCATCTGTCACTGTTCCTCTGCCCTTGTAGCCACTACTTTCTTGGTCAGAATAGCAGAAGAAAGTGTAAGACTGGAAAATGATCTTTGTTTGCTTGCTTATCCTGATGGCATTGTAGTTGATGACAAAGTAGCTGGAGTGAATTTTATATTCCTTCTTCCTGTGCTGATGGTAGCATATTGACAGTGGAGGTGGAGAGAGGTGTGTTTGGTACACTGGTGAATGTGTTCAGACCACCTGAGGTAATGGCATAATTACTGCTATCGCACTATTCAGGCAGCTGTTTGTCTTAACACTCTGCACACACTTGTCATGGTTTAACCCCAGCCAGCATCTGAGCACCACACAGCTGCTCGCTCGCCTTCCCCCCGCCAGTGGGATGGGGGAGAGAAGTGGAAGGGCAAAAGTAGGAAAACTCATAGGGTGAGATAAGAACAGATTAATAATGATGATGATGATGAGAAGGAAAACCACTAAAAAGAGGAACAAAACCCAGGAAAAAACAAGTGATACAACCACTCACGAACCATCAACCGACACCCACCCAGTCCCTGAGCTGTGACTGCTGCCCCCCAATCAACTACCCCCAGTTTATATACTGAGCATGACGTCATATGGTATGGAATATCCCGTTGGCCAGTTGGGGTCAGCTGTCCCGGCTGTGCCCCCTCCCAGCTTCCCGTGCACCCGGCGCAGCATGGGGAGCTGAAAAGTCCTTGACTAGTGTAAGCACTACTTAGCAACTTCTAAAACATCAGTGTGTTATCAACATTATTCTCATACTAAATCCAAAGCACAGCACTGTACTAGCTACAAGGAAGAAAATTAACTCTATCCCAGCTGAAATTAGGACAATGCTATATTTTTTGGCCTTGCATGGACCTTTCTCACACACAGTTTCAGTGATTCACAAGAGAATTCCATCTTCTTCAGTCTCCTGGTCACACCACTACTGCAGCAGAAACAATAGGGAATCATTTACCCCTCCAATTCGCAGAGCAATGCTTGCAGTAACCCCCAGAGACTTCTGTGGTAAACAACCTGAAACACTTGCAAGAGATATAATTTCCAGGGGGTCAGTGTTCATGGCTAAAAGCTGCAACAATATATTAAGCTGGGCATTTTGGTGAAAATAAGATCTGTTTGTATTTAATCTGTGTTGAATTACTATTCCCACATTGCGTGCAATGACTGAAAATTATGTATTCAGTAGCAAGGTCGACTCTGTAAAGCAGATGGCACCTCTGTTAATAAATATATACATCCTGCCTTGTATTTAGCTGTGTTTTATTCATAGAAGACAGGAACTAATTTTCCATCTTCCTTTGTGTCTAAATGTGAGAGCTAGCCATTTGGCTTTTGGCTGCCTGAGATTCAAACCTAAAGGGAGTTTAGAGCAAGGTGTAAGAAAGAAAGGTGAATTCCAAGTGGGGGAGGTACTTAAGTGGAGTAAGCAAGTTAAGGCACTCAGTCCCAGTTTCACGGAGGCACCATGCAGACAAAGAGAGTTTCAAATATGTCATTTTCCTGAGTGATGCCCCCTCCCGGCTCCACATGCTTGTCCTACTTTCTCATTGTTGTGACTGTCAGTTTAAATGTCCAACTTTGGTGTGGATATTCACATTTGAATACTTAACATGAGTCATGTGTCTCCCACCCCTAGAATTAGGAACCTAGCATTTAGGTGGAGCAGTGTGAAGCATCCACACAGATAATGTTGTTTTCTGAATGCTGTCCTAATCATTAGTGTCTGCTGCATGGCATTGCAAGTAATAATAAGAATTCTGCAGAACAGAATACAGAGGAACTAGAAAATTCTCTCTTGAGAGGAGAAATTTATGTCAATTTTTCCTTTCATCCTGGCAAGGTTTCTTAAATTCGTTGGTACTTTCTAATTGCTATCAGCAGTATCAAAAGACAAAGTTATGTAAAAGAAGTTCCAGCCTTTGCCCAGAAATCCGTAGATTTCATTCCCGCTGTGCTGTGTCATATTCAAAGTTAATTGGATGACCCAATTTTAAACCTGTATGAACTTAGTGGCTGTATCAGTGCAATTATAAGTTGTTTGAAGAGCACATCTACAGTCCTGGGTACAAAAACACAGTGTTTGGCCTGGAGGCCAAAACACAGTGTTGGAAGCACATTAGCAGTTAATGACTGAAAAGAGAGGTGGCCAGTGGGATGGGAATGTATGCAACTACCATATGATAAAAGCCAGCTATTTCCATTTTTGTCAAATTCTACTTTGTAACAGTCTGGTATGAAGGCAGTTTAAGGACTGTGTTCATCATTCCCTGCATTGCAATAAAGCATCTTCCTGCTTCTTTCCATATGCCATTTAGTGTTTGAAATAGATCAACTGAGCAAGAGTTCAGGAAACTTTCTACGTTCTCTTTTCAAACTAAATCAGATTGTAAGTTTTGAATTTCTGTTTCATTCATCATGTGCTTTTGAGACCTTCTCATGTTCTTTTTAATAATTCAGCTTTTACCTATTCTAGGTTTATTGCTCAGAGAGACAGTACCTTTGGCTGAGTCCAGCATATGGCCAGCAGGAGCTATGTCAGGTAAGGAATGCAACCTTTAATTTTTCACCTTATTCTCTTTTGTTGTTCATCAGCTTTGGAGTAGAACTATAATGCATGCAGTCAGGTTTGTGTTTGTCAACAACTGTTAGCTTGGGTAGCCTGTTACTTTGAAACAGCTGGAGAAGTGCCAGAGATCTCAAGTGTCTTGAAGGTTGTCAAGCTTTTGTTTTTTACGCTTGTTGTTGCAGCAGCTGAGAACACAGCAAGTCCTGAAGCAAACTGGATTAGGTAAGAAAGACTTTTTAAATGTCATCTTCTATGGCACCCTGGAGAAAAAACCTATTGTGTTGTTCTGACTCCCTTCCCACAAGATAGATAAGTCCTTGTCTCATGCTGCTAATGTGTCATAATTATATTGCAGATGGGCAGCTAGTAGCTGTAGCTAGTTGCTCTGCTTGCAACTGTATTTCTCAACCTTTTTCTTTTTTCCTTTCTCAAGTAATGAAATTAAAGCTGTCAATCTAGGCAAAATAACTGATTCCTAATTTCATCATAACACCAAGAACATTGTGAAAGAAATTTACTCACTTTTCACTGAGAACATGTAATTAAAAATAACAGTTACTGGTGGTTGTTGCTTCTCAGCATAGCCTTCATACATTTGTAGCAGCACAGCTGTATTTGATGCCGGTTGCACTAAAGTGCATTCCATTCATGAACATTCCCTAAGGGTAGAACTGCCCTTGTGATTGTGGGCTTGTTAAGCCACTTCTCTTTCTACTGCTGTTCAGAAACTACTTGCTAGAGAGATACTTTTGAACTGAGTGGTGCGTGGCATGATGAAATATAGATCTCTGTGACTGGTAAAATTCTTGGTTGTATTTATTAGGGAACTCTTCAGCCTCAACTCTGAAAGAAAATACAGTGCTTAGTTTCTACAGACCTTACCTGTTAGCTTCCTTCAAAAGACTGAGTGTTATAAATCATACTTCAAAAGCTGCTAGTCTTGAGTTATGAGTTTGTAGCGTTGATGGTTTTGATGATGGGCAGTGCCTACAGTATTGGAAGAGGAATAACCTTGATACTATAAGAAAGAACGGATTGTGAAGAGTAGAGCCTGTACTGCTTTCATTATAACTTCTGTCTGAAGAATTGACTCATGGTTTACTTTTTCCTGATTGGGTCCTTTGCCAAAAAGATAAAATGGTAGCTCTCTCTCATCAGGATTCACGGTCCCGTCAGTGTCAACCTATTGTGAAATGAAACCCAGGGATTTAATTATCAAAAATTTTAAAAAGAAAAATCAATTCACCAAGAATAGTAATGCTGTAGGCAACACACTTTCCAACTAAGGATTTACATATCTAGGTGTTAGCTCTTTTAAAAAAAGAAAAGTTCTTGCATGGGGTTCTTATGTATGTGTATAGCAACAAGAGTAGCTCTTTTTAAGTCATTGTGATAATGGAGCTAATGACAAGACAGTTGGCACTGTCGCGCTAAGGTGATCTTCACTCTTGCAAGACAAAATATAGTTAGATAGCACATTTTTGCAGAGATACGCAGTTATCCATGTATGTAAAAGATTTGACTCTTATTAGCACCATGTCCTTGACAAAGCTGTCTTTGCAAGATAGATATGTCTGTAGAATGCACAGTGATCTGTACTATATGCCATGGTTTCCTCTCCAAAATGCTTTGTGACTTGCAAATATATAAACATTTTGGAGACTAGATGGAGGAACTTGGAGTGTTGCAATGACAACTACTCTGGTAAAGCTGCCCTAAGGCCCAGGTGTATCAGATTGTTGTAGTACCAAGAGTAGAGGGCTTACCTCTACTCTGTCCTTTGACATAGTTCCAGCTCTACCATGGAGGCTGTACTGAACTTGTAGGTATGCAATTGAGCCTTATCTCTGCTGCCTTCCCAGCCTTTCCTCTTTCTTGCATTTGGACCCAGGTGTGCAAGTCTCAAATAGAGCTTGCTAACTGCAGTCCTGCATCTCCTTGTTCCAGGTGTGTTGTATTCTACTTATGGCTTTCAGGAGATAAAGTTTTTTGCAGAACAATTCTTTAGGAGGACTCTATGTCACTAATAAGCAGCATACTGTAAATGCTTTGGTAAAGGCTTTATAATATCCTGCGGTGGGGGAGGTATCCTGCAGAGGGGGAGAGCGCTTGTTTTACCATGGGCTGCTTGAGTCCAGCTGCAAGGCTGATGCTAAACACAGATTTGCAATTCATATGGAAATGGTACACAAAAATAGACTGGGCTCTTATTTAGGTATAAGAAGGTAGAGGGATCTCTGGCTTTTTTTGTGGATAATAAGGGAAAAGATAGAAATATTTACGGAAATTTTTCTTCCTGGCATTGAAATCTGAAACAACAGAAAGTGCTGCTTAAATCTGTTTGAAAGAATGCTGTCTCTGCTCTTTTTAATTTCATGGGTAGGCATAGAACTAGAAGAATGATGATGATCCCAAGGGGGATCTTGTCTTTACGTTTGACTGCTACTTGGAAAAAGAAAAATCCCATCCATTGTTTCATCAATATTTCCCTGCACAAGCAGAATTTTACTAAACTCTGCCAGGTGGAGAGTTTCCTGATTAGTGTTCTCTGCTACTTCTATCCTCAGCTTAAGCATTGAGCAAATGTCAGGGGAAGAGAGAAATGGTTTATGATAGTTTAGCTATAAGAATAATCTGTTCTGCTATCCTTTAGTGACCAATACTGTTGCCAGTTCTTGTCTCTTCCATGGTCTCCCTACTTCTACTCTTCTCTGTTATCCAGCCTAGCATGAACTGAAGGGTAGAAGAGAACTGTAGTTAATTTGGGACTGAAAGACAGGCAGGGCTAGAGGTTTCAGAAACACTTCTTTCTTCGGGTTCTCTTTTTTTTTTCTTCCTGAGTAAATGTATCCAAAACTATCAATTGGCAGTAAATTTTAACACAAAGTAAACATTACCATAAACAGAGAGAAAATGGAAATGGAGAAATAGCTTAGTGTGGTGCAATAATTTCCAGAGAAAGGATTGCCCTGTAGGGTTAAGAAGGCCTGAGGGTCAGTCTACTGAATACACCAAGACTCTGGCTGGTAGAAAGCAGTTTGCTTTCAAATGCTCAGCAGCTCACCCCAAATTTTGCAGGATCTGTCATCTTATCAAGGCATTTGTTTTAAAAACTATTGTTTAACAGTTGTTCTCCAGTATGGTTGCCTTTTGATTTAGAAAAAGGAGAAATTATTGGAAAGTTTTCTGTGCCAGTTACTGCATGCTTTTTAATACATTAACTTTTGAGATTAGCCAGCAAAACCTGGGGGTATAGGGAGAGCAGAAGCTGCTGTTCTTCAGGTTCCTGATCTCTAAATATGTCAGCTAGGCAGTCTAGATACTGCCTATGTACCAGTATCCAGCTACCATGGGTTCATCTCTGCTATGGGACAATCCTGTCATGTTTGTAGCATGTCCAAACAACCTGTCACTGAGCTATTGGTTACATGGCTGCATTTGCTCTACAAAATTGATATAAAACCTGTTCTGAAAGGAAAAAAAATTAAAAGCCCCATTTCTGATATTGAAAGCACGTAATAATGCTGTTGCTAAAAGTTTTCCTGGATGTGTGGGGAATAAACTCAGACTGAGTGCATTAAGCTGGAGGAGTAGCAAAAAGTGTAGATTCAGATGGCAGTTTTCAAGTCTCCTTGTATGTTTTTCACACTATGTTTTAAACTTACTGGAGGGCTGAATTATAGATGTGATTAATTCCCTCTCACTTGTAAGAAGACGGCATGTTTGGTGCACATCTTGTCTTCACTTGTTCGCTCACTGTTTCCGTCAATAGTTACATGAATGATCTTTATACTTTGTGTGTAGCCTGTGAAGTGGATATAAAGACCTGTCAGACTACCTTTTCTAATACATTTTCTTCTGAGGAAACAAACCTAACATAAATGTCACCTGCAGTATGAGCAACCGTAGCAGATAGAGCATTGAATTAATGGCTCTGAGAGGCAAGCCAGGAAAGATCAGGAAATGAGATAAATATGGTAGATATGGTACATGATTCAAAAAAATTTCCTGTCATTAAAAATGAGTTCAAGAAAGAAGGGTATATCTTCAAAAAGTTAAAGAGTATTTAAAAATCACCTGTCTTTTGTACTATTGTAAAAGTGTTAAAAATAATTTGCATTTGTGTTTATAGAGAAAATCCCCCATTAATTTAATTAAAAGAATATTTTTCAGCTGTGGGTCTTACATTCTTTTGTAAAAAATATTTTGAATATGCTGAAAAAGGTAGGGAATTTGCTTATAAAATACATCTGATATGATGCTTCATGTTTTGTGGCAAGATACTGTCTCAGTGAAAAACAATTATAAAACTTAATGGATTACTGTGTTGCAAATCATATATATTGCCATCAAATGTAGAGGAAGGACCAGCATCAGTCAAAGAAAGTCACGGGAGTTTAACAACTGATAATAAATAGGAAGGTGATGTTAGTGCAGCTCCCATGCTGGTGTTCCTTTCGTAGGTCCAGGGAACGGAAGCAATTTATACGCTGGCAGAAGGTTTAGAGGGTCTGCTGAAGTCAGCTAACAATAAACTAAAGGAGTATGTCAGTGATTCATGTAATCAGGGTTAAGTTCCTTCTCACTAGTGGTAGTTTGGCCTCTTACCAGTTTCAAGAGTGAAGGACTATGAAGACTGACTGTAATAATGTATGTGTTGTAATGCAGAGAAACTAGCTGGTTTGATAGCTGGACAAAAGGTGGTGGCATGGTGGTTTGTGATGGCATAAGGTTGCTTAGCTGAGAGCTGCACAGAATTCAGCAGCACTGCTGAGAAAATGTGCTTGGTTTCACACTCCCTCACATCAGGGAACTGGTTGCTGTGAAATGAACACCTTCTTTTGATCAACCTGTGAAAAGGCATTTGGAACAGAAAATTAATCCACTCTCAAAGCTGGAAGGGGAGTGCTCTTTGTGACAGGCTGAAAGACTGGGGATGCAACATGTACAAGGAACAGCTAAGAATGCAATTTAGAGTACTTGTTCAATCAGATAATGGTCTTTCAGCTGTAAACAGTTGTGGTGAAGAGTCCACATCCCACTTCCCCCTTCATAAATTAGGGTGATCCTTCTACATGTTAAAGTCTGTGTGTCCAGGGGCCCATGTTTTGTAAACTGCTTAGCTCCGTGAGATTCAAAATGGGAAAAACAGTGTTTTAGCCTTCAGGGCTACGCTGTGGACAAGGAGGCTGCAATGCTGCCACCTCAAGGTGTGGTTCTTGGTACAGCTATCTTAAGGCTTCCTCGTATTTGCCTCCACACACTGCAGTCATTCCTCCTGATTCCTGGCAAGGTGTTTCTGAAGTGGGAAGTAATGGGGTGGCTGTAGCTGCCAAATACTAATCGGTTCCAGTTTTCGGGAAGTTCTCTGGAGATAGTTAATCTGAATTTTTCTTTTGATTGGCTGTATCAGCTCACCCTGACATCTGATTAGCCTGTACTTACTACTGGTAACACATGCATGCACAAACCCAGGTACTGCACAAACTTGGGTATTGCAGCAGAGTGTCTGTTCAACTCTTACTTATATTTTACCATGAGTTGACTGAAAGAATAAAGGTAATATTAACCACTTGGGAAGGAAGGAATACAAACATCTCCTCAGGGAGCAGTGACAGAAGCTCTGATAACAAACAGACAAGGCAGGAAACTGGTAGTATAATCTTAAACCAAAGTGGAACTGGAAACCCCCTGGGACCAAGAGCCAACAATCAACACTGCACAGTAAAGCAACACGAGGGCTGCAAATGAGGTGTTTGAAAGTCAGGAAGCTGGCAGTAGAGTGGGAGCTGCTGAAGCAGCTGGGGAGGGACACAGCAGTCAGCACCACAGTGCTGCCAGGGCTCAATGATATTTTTACTTGTTGGGGTTCTGAAGGAGGTGTTTGCTTTAATTACTGAAGTCCCTCAGAGGCACAAAGGGAAAGAATTCACTGCATACAAGTGTATTTCTAGACCTGTAAAAAGTCATGCTATACTTTTCTTCTGAAACAGGTTTATTGCTGTCTCCCCACCACCACCACCACCCCCCACAGTAGCAAGCTCTTACAGTAACATACCATTCCTAGGGCTTTCACCTTTTTCTTTTCATCATCCAGTTGGTTATTGTCTCCATGTTCATGATCTTTCATAAGAAGGACCATGGTCATTGGTGTGTTGTCATGTGTCCCCCCCATTACCCACATGGTCATTGTACTTTTGAAGTGGGTTGGAAATAAGTTGTCTTTTCCTCCAAGAACTCAGCTTTTTTGTCACGCTTTCTTGTCTGTTCTGAATGCAATCAGTTACAGATACATACTCTGCTTGTCCTAAACCAAATAATTAAATAAGGATGGAAAAGCTACATACAGTTATACTTCTGTCTGTATATCAGTAAAAAGTGCATGGAGTACTGCCACTTCATAAAAAGAGGTTGCAAGAATCACTTGCTGCTGCTGGGA
Organism: Anhinga rufa; assembly: GCA_013400875.1. NCBI lineage: Eukaryota > Metazoa > Chordata > Aves > Suliformes > Anhingidae > Anhinga > Anhinga rufa. Next base: position 26,415 of record VZTV01115855.1, read on the forward strand.
CTATTTCTTGTAAGGAAATACTACCACTATGAGAAATTTATTGTAATTGCAAGGTGACCTATGGTGTACCTTTCTGTCTTTATTTAATCTGATTTTCTGAATCTTAACAATGGTACATCTGGAGAGATGCAGAAAACATAGTAGTAGCATGAAGTTTTAATGATGAAAACTGTAAATTTTGGATGGTGCAAATACATAAACCTTATTTGTCTTACCTGAAATATGGAGTCGTCTTTCTAAGTAAATTTTAAATATCTCCTGTAATGTGTTGTACAGGAAAGGCAAGTTACTAGGAATGTTTCAGGACGCATCTTACTCTAACATTCAAAATTAAAGGAAGGAAAGATCTTTGCCAGTTCTTTACTGAACAAAAGTGAAAAGGCTATATTCCTCCTTATTAAAGTCTTGATGACAAATGGGTGTGAATATTTCATCAGCCAGAAGAATACTTTGTTACTGTTCAAACTAAGTCTTAGGCTTTCATGAACTCCAGAGACTTACAAATCAGAATAATTTTATAATCTGTGGCAAAGACTAATTTTGCTAAATAATATATACTAAATTGCCAGAATTTTGCAAAAGTTGTTTGTTTAATAGAAGGAAGAAAATAATTACATTTGAAAATAGGTTTTGGGAGAGAGGATTTTTTTAAAGCAGGTCCTGAAGTAGCGTTCTGCCTTACAGTGTGGGGTTTTGTGTAATTAAATATTGGTTGTCTTAATAATTACTCAGGTAATTAAGAACAGTATGCCCTTATGGCCTCAACTGCTTGCTTACTCTGTGTGAACGAAGAAAAGAAAAAAAGAAAAGACAAAAAAGAGTTTGTTTACCTTAAAACATTTGCCTTACAAGTTCCACACCACACTTCTTTTTGTTTCAACATTTTCTATGTAAACAGTATCTAGTGTAAGATGCAGACATTAAAGTTTAGTCTGAGTCTGTTAACCCTAACAGTTATCACCAGGCAATACTGTAGCGTGTGTATCTTATCTGTCTTCCTTTAAGCATGTGAAAACAGTGACCATGAGAAAAATGTATCTGGCTCATCTGTTAATCAGGCTGTTGGATCTCACTGGTTTGTCTCTTGATATGCTGTCAAGGATCTGTAGATCTGTAGGTTTCGCTACTCTTTGGTTTGAAAAATGTGCAAGTTTTTGCATGTTCTGAGGGAGGCTAGCTTGAAAAAAAGCTTGTGTAAAGTGCCAGTAGGCACTCTGCACTGAGGGCTACGCTGCCCTGCGAGGGCTGGTGAGCCAGGAGCTGTGGGTGCCAGCGAGGCAGCAGGGGCAGTGCCCTCACTGAGCATGGGGGCATCCTAGCAGGACCCAAGCCAGGTGAGGGGGGCAGGCCCAGGGATACCAGCCAGGGTCAGGCTGACAATCCAGTGACTGCCAGATGAGTCTGTAGCAACAAGGCAGACTCAAGGTCTGACCAGGAGATCAAGGCCACGGGTTAGTATTTGGGTCTGGATGAATGGGGTACATACTCAGGCAGGGACCAAGGGTGATGGCCTCGGGTTAAATGCAGCTCCCAAGAGAAGCAGATGCCCTGACATTGCAAACTTCTGCAAAATTATGTAATCCGTTGTGCTGCTTATGTCTCTTTGCATGTGCTGGGCGTTATTTGGTGCTGGTTGTTGCAGTTGATACATACTGATCTTGCATGAGTCAGAGATCACATTCCTGTCTGCTGCAGGTCTCTTTCTCCTAATATTTTGGACTCCGAACACCTTTGTTATGTCAGAGTACAGCCCATTCAAGATAAAAGTCATTCTGGCATGGATGACTTCAGTTGCTGACACAATCTAATTGCCTTATCAAGGATTAATTCTGGATTTTGTGGTAGTTTCCTTTTGAGTGATCGTGTTAAGGTCTTTTTTCAGGGACTTATTTAACTTGTAAACTTGCATGATTGTCTCCTCATCTTTTGACAGCCACATTTAAGTGTTTTCTTTGTACACAGAGTGAAAACCAAACCTCAAATGGATTTCATTTTTACATGGAGTAGCATATTACTTCTGGTTTTGTGACTTTGCACTGTACTTCCTTTTTTCATCTGAATTGGCAAATACATCAACTGCTTCAGAATCTGACTGTCATCTGAAAGTTTTTCTTCTTTTTCCACTGGCATCCAGTAGTTGAAGGTACAGAATGAGCTGTGGTTTACAACTTCTAATTTTTCCTCCTTTTTTGTTCCTGGAGCCCAGGAGGTCAGTAAATAATTTCTGAAATCACTATAGCTCTGAGGTCCTTGAAAGAGAGAGTTATCGTTTAGAGGACAAGTCCAGCAGAACATGGCTTTCTCTAACCTGTCCCTGTCAGGGTTTTTTTGGTTTGGTTTGGTTTTGGGTTTGTGGTTTTTTGTTTTGTTTTGTTTTGTTTTTTTTCCCTTGAAGCTGAGAAATATGAATTTGCACTTTCAAAATCACCAGTCTTTGTATTTTGTGGCCTGTGTATTTTGTGAGAGGAAAGCAGTGTTCATTGTCTGTAACATTATTTCCTAGTGTTTGCAGTAGTACCTCTGCTGCCAAACTCGTGTGAGCAGTGTTTCTGGTCTGAAGTAGGCAAGGGTTCTGTAGTCTTACATTGGAAATGCTTTGTTACAGTGTCCCTCAAAAATAGGATTGCATGCTAAACCAGTATCTAACTCCAGCAACATTCATTATTATCACATGCAGCCTCTATTAAAAGACTCAGTTAAATGAGACACATGACTTGATCCTATTCATGTGTCTGCTTAGAGTATGATTGTTAATTTACAACATAACAAATATATAAAAATCTAAATGTTAACATATAGAGAGGTTTTGTTGGTGAAGTTTGACTGTTTTCCAGCTAATGTTGTGCTTTACAATGGACTAACAGATAGTGAAAAGTTGGGCCAAATGTGAATAACCACTAGAGTGTTACTACTCGGCAGATGAGACTCCTCACATCAGGCCTAAAGACATCAGCCTCTCCAGAAGGTGACAAGCAATAGTTTGATGGAGGAATAGATTACTCCCTTTTTAGATAAATGACTATAGTTTGTGTTTTAGGGGAGCAGACAAAGGCAAATTGCCCCAGAGGTAAGGATGGATTATAAAGCAAAAATGGTTGCCAAAGTAGGATTCTGTTCTGTGAGGGGCATATGAGCTGAAAAAGAGCCGTGAGTTTATTAGGTAAGAAGACTGTTTGAGGCTGATCTGAGTCTAGGTGGATATAGACTCGCTTCTTTTAATTTCTGTTCTCTTGTGACTTTATAAACCTTGGTAAACTGCATTGTCTATTGTGGATGTAGTAAATAAATCCTTTTATTAACCATTCACGTTGACCTGGTTTGAGTGAGGGACAATATCAATATGGCCAGCTAACTTCAAGGAATCTATGCCCATTGGCTCTTGTAATCTATAGATGGTACTGAACTACTCTCAGGCAGCCAGCAGCCCAAAACATTTCTTAGAGGCTGTAAAGGCTAGTGGAGTCACACAGGCCAATGCACAAGCCAATAACTCAGCACCTAAGAAGGACATTTCCATTGCTGAAGAGGAAATCTCTCTGGAATGCTATTGAGAAGCTCAAGGATTGCAAAAGAATATCCAGGTAGAGGATGTTACCATAAATTTTACAAATTAGGAAATTAGAGATAATATTTCTAGGGTACACACAAAATTCTTCTGTCCTGATACCTTAGCCCGTTCCTAGACCAGGCTTTCAAGATCAGGTTTCTTCTAGCTCCTGTTAGTTGCTTCCCATATGGTGGTTGCCTCCACTAATGTAAGGGTTGAGCAGACTGTTAGGCCAGCGTGCCTCTGAGATAACATCCCATTTTTAGAATTAGTTCATTAATTAGTGAATTAACTGGACATATAAATATTTATGACTATCTCAGATGTCTGATTACAACAGGAAATAAATAATTCATTATAGAAAATTACCTTTGTACAATTGATACCACAGGGATATAAATCAGATATGGCAATTTCCAAAAAAGCAGCACAATATATTGGTTTTGCTGGAACAGCCTCATGTGAGTTTCTTTTTGGGGCAACACTTGCTGCTCTAAGCTGGGTAACAAACATTCCATTGTGTGAATAGTAGTGGTGTGAGAAAATCTATTTACAGAAATGTGCATATAATATACTGAAAGTCGGGACAGTTTAGGGAATCTGTACACAATATATGATTTCTTGTTAGAAATTGCGAAGTTTCTGTGTGTAGGTCTATCAGACTACAAGCATAATTTTCAATGGGGATGTATTTGCCTTGTCTGTTTTACTTCTGCAGATTGGTTAAAATAAACTTTGCACCAGCCAAAAGAGGGAAAAAAGAGGAAAAATTAAATTCTGATGAGTGAATGGCATTAAGGATTGAATACTCTGTGTGACAAGCCAGTTATCAAGCTTTGAACTTAAACTGGGAGGCTAGACTTCAGTGGGAGGTTTTGGTCACATGGTGGGTTGGTCACATAGAGGAACCACCTAACAAGGAATGCTGGAAAATTAAAGGAAAGGGATTCTTATCAGCTATTTTAAAGGAAAATCATCCTCTCTTTCCACAAAAAGGGTGCTTGCTGCAGAGATCAGGAGGAATGACTTAGAAAAGAAGAGCAACTGTGTTTCAGAGTAAATGGCACAAGCTTGAAAGAAGAGATTGAGGACTCCTGGTTATAGTGAGTTAGAAGCTGCACGAGTTTGAGATATTAGGAAGCTGAGACAGTGAAGTCTTAAAACAAGATGATTATTGTTTTGGCTGTTTATTTATGTTCCCTGTAATAGCTAAAGTAAAGGGGTTTTCAGAAACCCTGCTAAGTCTGTGCATATATCTATTTCACTTCACACAGAGCTTTAAAAATACCCTTGCCGTGGAGCTCTGAGGGACAGTTTCAAGGCACTGGAAAATGAGCTGCCAGCATACCGCTGTGGCTAGCTGAGCTGATCCACAAAGTCATGTGTCCAACAAGAGAAGCCAAAATGGACATGCTCTGAGCCTCAAGGGACAGGTGTAAACATAGCAATCCACAGGGTTGCCTCCGCACTGTTACTTGGGGACAGCTGATGAGACTTCTGTGAGGGCGACTGCAACAGAATATTGCTCTAATGTTCAGAGATGTAGCTGGGGGTGCCTATGTATGAGACACCTTTCAATACAAAGTATTACTATGGAAAGGTACTAGTTTGTCAATTTGTAAACGGAGAACCTGAAGCATGTATAAAATATGATTTCTGTGGTACAGGAAGTGAGTTACAGTCAAGAGTATCTCTTGAGTTCTCCTAACTCCTAGGATTATATTTGAAATCTAAACTGTCTTTATAATGCTATCTAGTAAAAGGAACATCCTAAAATAAGACGGTAAAATCCTTACACCGCATCACTCATATCATGTAAAGATATCTTTCTTGAACGGATGATGTCAGTTGCTGTTTTGCTCATCATGCGTTTATTCTACTTCAAGCTTTGCTCCTTTAGTAGGTACTATGCTTAAACAGAGAGACAGGAGCTCAGGTTATTTGCTGAGAGTACCCTCACTGAGGAAAAATGACCCATTGCTATATGACATGATAGAACATAAAGTCTGTAGGTTAAAGCATTGTTAAAAATTTGATGCAAACATAGTGCTGTAGATCCTGCTTCATATTGTGTGTACAATCTAATTTACTTACTTTTAGGGTGAAAGCCTTAACTGATTTCTCGGTTCAGTGTGCTTGTCATGACATACAAGTGTATTATCTATTCTCTCTCTCTTTTTTGGTTTGTTGAATGGTATCACAAAATGTTTTCCTTTTTCAAGTTCTGAAAGCCCACAGCATTGAATACAGAGCTGTTCCATAAACTGAACAAAAGGTAAAAGAAAACTGAATAGCTGCTAATGGACTGCTAAAGGCTGGTTATTCCAGTTCATGGTTTTCTACCCAGTGCATGGTACAGCATCCTTACCTGTCACGTTTTCTCTTCGTAAATTAAGTTCAGGCATTCTCTTAAATTTCTCCAGGAGCATCTGCAGCAGCCCAAGAGTAAATCTGGGAAAAGAGGCCAGTTTGTTACTTTATTCTGTGTTTAAATTCTATTCTGAAAGTTCATGGACAATTTTTGTTGTTGTTGTTATTAAATTGTTCTCTCCTCAAGATCAGAGCTCTTGGAGGTGTTAATCTCCCTCAAATCCCCTGAATTGGTAGGAATTGAAATTGATTAGTGCTCTCAGTGTGAAATACCTGGCAGGAGCAAGCTCTGAGAATTTTTGCTTGTGTCCATATTGGCATCTGTTGTTTCTCCTGGGTTGCTTGTACTTTTTCCCTCAATGGGACAGCCAGGTACTCTGGTAATGTGTTCTTGTATTAGTGGACATTAGGCCTATATGTAAATTGTGTAGACTTTCAGCACCTTCCCTTGTGCGATAAAGACAAATCAGATCTTTCTTATTCATGACCATAAATCAGAATGTATAGCAAAGTGTACCAAGGTCTAAATTACTCTTCGAAGTTACAAAGCCAGACTTTTTACTGGATGAATATCTGAGAGAATCAGAGTACTGCAGCAATGTTGTTTGCTATGCAAGTCAGAATATACAAATGCAACAGTCATGAAGTTAAGAAAAGGTCCATCAGTTATTATACTGTGGAAAGCAATTTTCACTTTTTTTTTTTTCTGGAACTAGCTTCCTATCAGAGTTTGCGAAAACATTAATCTTTCTGCTTACCTTAAATAATAACAAATGGTAAGGTCTTTTCTGGATTCAGATCAGCAAAAAACAAAGTTGTTTTTGTTCTTCTCTATAGATTAAGGCATTATTAAATAATGTATACAACGGCTCTGAGCAGCTTATATGTGTATCACTATCTGTCCTTTTCTTTTACCTATCTGTACCCCAAAATCCATAACTGATTTTCAAGTTCAATAATTAACTGTGAGCAGCAGTGGACATTGTTGTTGTCCTGCCACTTTTTGTCAGTCTTTTTGGCAGGGAAGATGTCAAGCCAATTGTTTGTGGATTTGCCTTAGTCTTTGTTACTGAAATCAACTTAGATGGTTATAAGCCCAGATAACGTAACTCAAATAATACATTTATAATGTATTAAACTTAATTCTTTAAAGGTTCTTTTGATAACTGCTCCATGAAGATAGCTGCTGAAGGAAGTTTAAAATTAATGGATTCTATCTCGTATGCCTATTATTATTTTTGAAGCCTGTTAGAGAAGAGAAATTATGCAAATTGGTGTCACGCTAGGCTACTGCACACATGCTGGTAATGCATAACAACTAGCTCACTGATGAAAATACTTCATCTTAAGCAAGAGTCATTGTCAGCACTAAGAGATATTCCTTGTATCATGGTTAACAGTTTATTATTATTTTTCTTATGGATAAAGGAGAGTGTCTATTCTTATTAAAAACCCTCATTAGAATAAAGCTGCTGTAAAAGTAATACTGGAAACTATAGTGATGAATTATGATTGATTACATTATACAATTAATGTATATTGCAAAACAATAAGAAGATCCCTTCAAAAATTAAGCAGTTGTTGCTCACTCTCTGTGAATGACTAAGTGGCTTTAATTCTTCGGCTCTTGCACATAAAAGATGTGATAAATAGATCAGGCTCAGGATCAATTAGTGTCACAATGATCTTCAGTATTAACGAAGAGAAGCTGCTAGGATTGAACCAGTTTATCTGTACCTTTCATGACAGCATCTTAAGCTAACACACACTGCATTGTGTGTCTGGTACTGGGCAGGGGAACCAGTACACAGAACAAACAGTTCTGTGCAGCACTGGCCAATACCAGCTCTCCCTGTGGGGAAGCTATCTTAGTCCTGAAGAATTCTAGTATCCTTAGCAGGACAAAAATCCAATATAAGATAAGCTGGATTCAGAAAATAGGTTGCTAATGTAAGTTTGCAATTATTTTCTTCCCAGGTTTATCCTATATCTGTTTTAGATTTCTTTTTCTTCATCTGTACACAAAGCATATCAAGCTTTTCTGATTAGGCTACAGTGAAGAGCCTGATTTTGGTCTAAGGGTCATCATTCTGTTATAGCCCTTCATCCTTCCATTTTAACACTAACACATGCATTTTGTTTGCCCTGTTAAATTGCTGCCAGAGGAGGCAGAGAAAACCTTCTTGGGTATTGATTTTTCACGCATGGGGACTGTAGCTCATAGTCACTTGATTTGCCACCTGCAGTTTATAACTGAATGGGCTCATGGGATTATAAACTTAATTTTAGTGCTGACTTCCCAGCCTGATGTGTTAGCTGTTAGTCATTTGTAACTGCTTTAATGCATTTTGCTTGTTGGAATTCTATTTAGATGGCTAATATAAATAGCATTTTTTGCAATAGAAATGCCACTGATCAGAACTTCCTGTTTGAGTTGCTGATCTTAACTGGCTTTCAGATATTTAGATCTGGTCTTGGATAATCATT
>VZTV01115860.1:0-11037 GCA_013400875.1 Anhinga rufa
AAGGGAATTACAGACTAGTGAGACATTAAATTATTTAAACCAAGCAGAATTTCTGCTTTTAAGAGCACTGAAAATCTCATTTTAGACCCATTCCTACACTGAGTGAAGTGAGTGGCAACAATGTCAGTATTTCTAATTTGTGTTATAATTTCACTGATGTCAGAAAAATACATCAGCTTATGTGGTTTAGGAACTGGCTTCAGAACCTCGTTCATTCCAAACTCTACAGAACAGAATATGTGCCTGGAANATGAAGGCATGAGGATGTTATAGGCTCCTCAGTGCAGTTGGACACAGTGACTGTGTGAACCCACAGTTTTTTTAATTTTGACATTTTCCTGACTTTCTGTGGATTTAGCTGTTTTTTCTTCCCCATTTAAATAGGGATATTAATTCTGATTTACTTCCATTATTAATTTATTGTAATCAGTTTATATATATCAATTGTACTGCTCAGACAATAAAGCAGTACAAATAAATGTTATTAAATTTTACTTATGAAACCCTGAAGCCATTTCCCAGTTGTGTATGAGAGGGTTAAAGGCAAAACTCTACTCAAATTGGGTTTTTTTTCTCCTATTTGTCCGTAAAGATAGCTTTAATTAGTACTTGCCTGGAAACAATTCTTGTATATATTAACTAAAAAGTGTAATCAGTATGAAAAGAAGCTGATGAATGGTTATAAAAATAGCATCCAAACATCAAAGTCCCTTTCATAAGAAAAATATTTTTAATCTTTGTATGAGATAGTACAGAACTGTTACTGTTTCACTAGGAAGTGTTCTATCTGCATGTCACATTAACATGGCAACAGGAGCAGTGGTCACTTCATATTCAAGACACATTTTCAAGATGCACACAGGGCAATCAGAGCTAAACCTTATGTCTCAGTATGAAATTTCTCTCGATCTTAAATTTCTGAACTATTTCAATTATACTTGCCCCATTTCCCTAAGCAAAGAAAAAAAATTAACAAGTAGTTACATTTGCTTAATACTTTAGCTACATTGCCAGCTTTCAAAATCTGTTCCTACAGTTAAGTGATCAAATGAAAATCTACTATTTTTTTTAATTAGCACATTTCTTGCCTTTGGTTGGGAACATATTTGAATATGTGAAGTTGTACTCCAGAAAGAAAAAAGGTAAAAAATAAAAAGGTGTGTATGTAAAGAAAAGTTTAAATCTATATAGGAATTGTGAGTGTGTGTGTTTAGTAATCTTATCTCCTGACTTTAAGCAGAATGTGGTACTCATTTGGGGGACTGGGGAAACTGCATATGTCAATAAACACTGATCTCATAGCATTGAAACATCACCTAAGGCAAGATCTAAGCCTATGTCCATTTCATTTTCCCCACAAAATGCTTTTTTTAGTAAGTGAGAAAGTGTAGCAGACAACGAGGAGTGACAGGGAACAGGGAACTGAACTAAGATGACCACGGGAGGTAAGCGGAGGGGCTGAGCAGGAGGGGAAATGGAAAGAAGTGACAGCAAAAAAAAGGAGCAGGAATGTGGTGGGCTGGAAGGAAACAAGGAAAACTGTGTGCCCAGTTGGCGAAAGGAAGGAGAAAGGCAAAGTGGGAGCAACAGACGGGTTACAGAGCATTACAAGACAAGACTCTGATAAGCACAGTGCTTAAGAGTCTGTGGCAAAACGTCTGGGCTACAAATCTGAGACCTGATGCAGATAATCATAAGCAGCTGACAGGTGCCAGAGTGCCAAAGCAAGTCCCCTGACCCTCTCCAGAAGATAAAGAGCTAAAATTCAAAGAGCTGATACCTTTTATCTCAGCTCATAAAACATAAAATATACAATACCCACTGAAAATAGTACATGAATTATTAGCACCTTCTTTGGGAGATGTGGAGAGGAAGTTGCAGGAAAGTGAGGATCAAGACACCATTGAATTACATCCTGCCTTTCTTCTGCTCAATGGGAATTCAGTACAAACTTGCATGGTCGTGAAGATTAAGTGAAGAAAGGCACTCATAAAAAGCTATAAAACAATGATTTTAGGTTTCTTACTAGAAGTCTGGCACTGATGAAGGGAAGAAGCATACGTAAATCCTATGGGGTAGAGACATCTGCCTCTTTCCACGGACAGTCTGGATTCATTAATGGTTCAAACTGTGCCCTGAGAAGGGAGGAGGTGACCAAAATGAGCTACCTCCAACTACCAGCTGCTTTTCACAAAGGTAGGTCTTTAAAGACAAGGTGAGGTGTGGTACTGGTTCTGTCCAATAGCCACATCACTGTGTTAATACTGTAAGATGCACTTGAGGTAGTAGCCCACAGAGAGGGAATATGGTTAAATCTTAATTCAGATCCAAAGTTAAGCAGTGCGTGTATATTCACAAGATGCTAAAACCAAGCTAGCAAGAGCTGATTCTGTGTAGAGCCAGCTTGGGTGCTTATGCATCATGCTCCCCAGTGCCTACTGGAGCACCTGTATTATCCAACAGTTGCAAACTTTAAGGAGAATTACATTCTTATCTTAAAATATATGCCTAAAATGATATGCTGAAGAATGTCCATTCTATACCCAGCTACAGAGGAAATCTGTGATAACAAGGTCAGATGCAAATGTGAGAAGCAGCCCACTTTTCTCTACACTTAAACAAACTGCTAACTTGCTTTGAAGGAAATATAGTCCCAACAAAACCCCCGTATGTTATTTGTTACCTGTAATTCTTCAGACTTTACTAAAATTCAGTGTAAATATGACAAAAAATCAGTCTTCCCAGCATTTGCCTGACCATCTCTGTCATTTAGCTCTGGCACTGACAAATTTTACAGGTGTCATTTTGAACTCCCATATGGGATGTGAATTTTTTCTGATTAGCCTATTCTTTAAGTTAATCATACCAAGATATTTTGTGTTCCTAAGGGTAATGAGTAAACTTTTTTTCTTGGAGATCAGACACAGCTCAGGCCCAGGCACCAGTGACTCTCTCATTTGCTCTTAACTGTTTCACCTTTTTTAAGTTGTTGCTGATTACTAAGGAAGCCCAAGGACAGAAAGACTGTTGTAATTCCCATACCAAAAAGGGGTTTTATCTCCTTACAGATCACTTTATGCTGGCAAGCTTTGACCCCCTGCAGCTAACACTGTCTATGGGTGGACAGTGTTTGGCACAGATGGTGTGATCTCTCTGCATTCAAACAAACGCTGTCTAAAATATCTTTTGCTATAGCTGTAAAACTTTCTTCAGTTCCATTTTGCTTGATGAACCTAGTTCCCCATACAAATAAGTGGTTTTTATAGGATTTCATCTTGATGACCAGTAGGCATATCTGGCAGGGAGAAGCCATGCTCAGCCGTGTTAGATTTATAACCTACTGACATGCACAATTTGTGCTATGATTGGACTGTGAATTATTTTTAGTTTCTTGGTTTGGTTTCTTTTTAGTTCACACTCCCAACATTAACCCTTTCAGTCACCTCAAAAAGCCTTTCTACTCTTGCAGAACTGAACAGTTATCCAGCATTCCACCTTGAACATACAAGATGCACATTGTATATCTCATGCTTTTAATTTGGGGGGGTGAATTTCTTTCTATCAAATGTATTATGGACTTTGAAATCTTAGGGAACTTTAGGAGGCCTGCAGTAGTTGCTTCTTTTTCTTCTTCCTCAGACTTAGCCATTTCCTGACAAGGTCTGTGACTATGGCTTCATTAGCAGGCAATGCAGTGCAGTAGGAGAGAATCTATAGAGAGACAGTTGATACCGAGTACTTGACAACCCTACTATAACCATTTCAGAAGAGCCTCCTTCAGACTAGCTTAAACTGTTCCTCTGAGCTGAAGGCACATTAACAATTACCAGTTAGGTATCAGAGAATCACAGAATCACAGAATGGTAGGGATTGGAAAGGACCTCGACAGATCATCTTGTACAATCCCCCTGCATGAGCAGGCACACCTAGAGCAGGGGGCACAGGACCGCGTCCAGGCAGGTTTCAAATGTTTCCAGAGAAGGAGACTCCACAGCTTCTCTGGGCAGCCTGTTCCACTTCTCTGGCACCCGCACAGGAAAGAAGTTTTGTCTCATATTTAACTGGAACTTCCTGTGTTCCAATTTGTGCCCATTGCCCCTTGTCCTGTCGTCGGGCACCATTGAAAAGAGTCCAGTCCCATCCTCCTGACACACGCCCTTCAGATATTTATAAGCATTGATGAGATCCCCCTTCAGTCTTCTCTCCTCCAGGCTAAACAAACCCAGGTCTCTCAGCCCTTCCTCATAAGGGAGATGCTCCTGTGCCCTGATCATCTTGGTAGCTCTCCACTGGACTTGCTCAAGCAGCTCCCTGTCCTTCTTGAACTGGGGGGGCCCAGAACTGGACACAGGACTCCAAATGTGGTCTCACCAGGGCAGAGTAGAGGGGCAGGATGACCTCCCTCGACCTGCTGGCCACACTCCTTTTCATGCAGCCCAGGATACCCTTGGCCTTCTTGGCCCCGAGGGCACAGCGCTGGCTCAGGGTCACTTGCTGTCCACCAGCACTCCCAGGTCCTTCTCAGCAGAGCCGCTTTCCAGCAGGTCAGCTCCCAGCCTGTACTGGTGCCTGGGGTTGTTCCTCCCCAGATGCAGGACTCTACACTTGCTTCTGTTGAATTTCATTTGGTTCCCCTCGGCCCCTCTCTCCAGCCTGTCCAGGTCTCACTGGATGGCAGCACAGCCTTCTGGCATATCAACCACTCCTCCCAGTTTTGTATCATCAGCAAATTTGCTGAGGTGCACTCTATCCCTCCATCCAGGTCATTGATGAATATATTGAACGGGACTGGACCCAGCATAGACCCCTGGGGAACACCGCTAGTTACGGGCCTCCAACCAGACTCTGCCCCTTTGATAACGACTCTGAGCTCTGTTGTTGAACCAGTTCTCAATCCACCTCACTGTCCTCTCATCTTACCCACAATCTAATCCTTTACTTTAGTTTCACTTGAAAGTAATCCAGTTTGCACACTTGCATTGTTCCAGGATATGAACTAAATCAAGGTAAAGAGGGACAATCTAGAGATTTTCTTGAAAAGCACATTCTGATACAAAGTAATTAATATGAAACCTTCTTTCAGCCTTTGACCACTACAGCGATACCATGAGCAAACCCTACTGAGTCTTGTGTACTTCTAAGCAAGTTAGGAGTAAGGAAAGCATCATCCCATTTTCATCCCTGGTTCTTTCTCTTTCCAGGTGTTCACTGTGTAGCTATAACAGCACTACTAAAATTTTAAACTGAGCATCTACGTCTTAGTAGAGCATATTTCAAAAGCTTTTCCCTCACAAGCACATAAAATATTAAAATAATAAAGTCATGATACATGTCCTTCTCATTTCATATTGTCTCCTTTGGAGAAACCATTTTGTTTTGAATATGAACACCGGAGAGAAGCAGAATCATGGACAAAATTTCCTCTGGACACAGTGTTGTATACTCAAACACAGGAAAAGTATAGTTTGCTTTGGAAACAGCTGATACAAGGCACTGCAATGCAGGGTGTATTCAGCATGATGGACCAATTGGATGACGCAACATGATGATTTGTATGCCAGCTGCTCTTCTGGAATAGCAATTTTGAATTGATCTTGTACTTTTATTTTAACATAGCCATTGAGAACTAGTAGAAAACAGAAAATAATTTTACAAGGAAGTATGTGAATGTGGTGATTTTCCAAAGTCCCAAACTAATCAAACTATGCAGTCTCTTAAGGTGCTCCATAGATTCTCACCAGTGTAATTGGAACTCATTTTACAGACATGTTTCAGGGGTGACAGACAAAGATTAAAACGAAACTGTTGCTTGTCTCAAAATTTTAAACAATCTGGAACATTAATGCAAAATGAAGAGTAACTCTGGGTTTGGGAGTAACTTGGTTTTCCCCGCACAGGTCCATCTCTGCTTAGCCCTTGAGATCACACAAGCACTAGCTCCACACAAATGTATAAAACCATTTTAAGTTTTCTTAGCAGATGAAAAGAGAGCAAGCTAAAAACACTTACTAATTACAGTTCATTTGATTTTGTGGGGAAGCTAGAAATAAGAATCAATGCATGCTACAGACTGTAATTTGTGATGTCCTAAGCAGACTTTGTCAAAACCAGCACACTGCTTGCATCAACATCTTTTAACACTGTCAGCACTGAAATGATCCTATGGCTTTTGGGAGTGTTTCCTACCCTTGCCTCGATGCTAACTATCCACAAGCTGTTCTCTCATCCCAGCTGAAGAGTACATTGTGCTTCATCAAGGTGCTCATTATGTGTTTTATAAACATGAGAACAGTCTTTCCTAGCTTCTGAGCTGAGGAACTGCCTCAACCACCTTGCCCAGGGCCATCTTGCACAGCTTTTTCATTGACAGCCAAATAAAACTGAGGCTGAACTTTGAATACTTATTCATCTTTTGCAGTTTTCTCCTTTCTGTTTGTTTGTTTGTAGGCACTGGAGCATGTGTGCTGTGCTGGTTTTGGCTGGGGTAGAGTTAATTTTCTTCAGAGTAGCTAGTATGGGGCTATGTTCTGGATTTGCTCTGAAAATAATGTTGATATCACAGGGATGTTTTTGTTATTGCTGAGCAGTGCTTGCACAGAGTCAAGGCCTTTTCTGCTTCTCATCCCACCCCACCAGCGAGTGGGCTGGGGCTGCACAAGGAGGCTGGGAGGGGACACAGCCGGGACAGCTGACCCCAACTGACCAAAGGGATGTCCCATACCGTATGATGTCATGCTCAGCATATAAAGCTGGGGGAAGAAGGAAGCGGGGGGGGGGANGCAGATCCTTTTTAAAGGGGTGAGATTTCCAGTAGTTTTGTAGAATGTCTTCTATTGTCTTCTGATTCACCATTGTCCAGAGGTTGAGTGACACTTCACTGGGAGCCCAAGAGATGCATTGCTATAATCAACTCCTAGTAGGCAGCTGCAGCATTTCCAGACAGGCTACTTAGCTTTTCCGCTAGACACTGTCATGTTTTCCAGTCTTTCTAAGATCTGTTTCACTGGTTCCCAGTTCTTTCCCCACAAACCAAAAATTTAGATACACCAAAGGCTTTCATTGTTTTGAAGCCTCAAATAGTTACTCTTATTAGCCAAGATTCTGCTTTGGTTTGCTGCACACTCTGCCGCCCTGAGGAGTTATCTATACACAAGGTAGTCTCTTTGGAAGGGTACCAGGGGGACACCCAGATTTCATTGCCTTTTTTAATTTAAGGGGAATTTCCTCTGCAGTTTTTCCTCTTCTTTTGAAGTAAGGAAGCACTTGACTGACAGCTTCTTCATCCCAGCTCTGTGAGATGCAGCTTGTCATATAAGAACCCATTCAAACTGGATGCAATTTAGTCACCCAGGCTTTTCAACTCTTGAGCATAGTCATTACATTAATTCCAGAGGCAACAGAAAGCTGTTTGCTTTTCTAAAGAGAAATGTTGCAAAATGCTACAAAACGTATATGTAAACTAATCTGCTTAGACTTGATCTATTCCAGAGACTTCTGCTTACTCTCCATAAACTGATGGATGTTGGTTATATGGAAAACTTATATAGCTCTGTGTTCCTGTTTTCCCTTTTCATCAATGGATATTGCAAGGGAACCCCAAAGCCTGCAGTATGACAGAAACAGGCCACCCCACTTAACAGGCAGAATGGAAAGTGACTGCTTAATCAAATAAAAAAAAAAAAACTGCACCAGCTAACCTGAATTATCAATAAAAGTCAAAAGTGTTTTTAGGGGGGCCAGTTTATACATCAGAGTTGGGAGTCTAAAATACAGATTTTGCATTCTTTCCCTGAATTTACTTTTAGGACTTATGGCAGGTACCTGGACAAGGTTGTTATTTCCCAAAATTATCTTTGCACCAGAGCAGTGGGGTGCTGGATTTTTTCAAAGACAGAACATTTGATATAAGTAATATGACATAACTTTTTTTTTTTTTTTTGCCAACTTCCTTTCTGGATTTAGCCAGAGCCATCTTAGTAAAATTTATCCCCATTTCCACCAACACATATTCTCATGAAGTATCATTTTTTCTAGATGTAGGGGGAAAATCCCAACTTTTTTTTTGGCTGTGAAGCCTTTCAGGTCAATGGCATTGAACTTGCTTGTTCCAAGATTCAAACCAACCTGGGATGTTGAATGATATAGTGAAATTTTATGCAGCTAACAGACTATAATTAGTACAACAGCAAAAACAGGCTTTGTGTCTTCTTGCTCTTGCTTCTTTGTTCTTCATTTTCTAGCTCTGATATATTCTCAAAAAAGAGTATTAGACTGAACAGAAACACAGCTGTCAACAGGTAACTATGCTAAAAGAACATGAGCAGGTCTTCTAAAACAGGCACTCAGGTGTTAGGAAATGCCCATCATTACCTCCAGCAGACTTTCTAAATCCTCCTGTTCTATTTTTCAGGCATAAGAGGGTATGATCTATTGGGAACACAAGAATTCTGAGTTATAGTCCTGTCCACCCCAGCCAATGTCCTCTGCTGCTATCCTGGGTCACTGAATCGCTCTGATCCGTTTCTGTCCGTGTGAATTATGAATAATGATAGCTATCTTTTGCGCTTTAAAAGGATGTCAGGGGCTTGATTAGAATAGTATTTTTACAGCAGCATGATGGGGAATGGTATCTGAGATCATTCCTGGTTTTAGTGGCACTTTAGTTATGCATTATTTCCCTAAGTTTATTTGCTTTCTTTCCAGCATTAGTTCTGTGTCTTATGATTTTTACTACTCCTTTGTGCCAAATGACAGGTTCCTGCATGTTCCTTCATGCTTGCTGCTCTCCAGTATTTCATTCACATTTATTTCTCCACCACCTGGCAGACATTCCTGAATGTTAAACTGCAAAAGCTATGTTACATCTCACATCCCTCTTCCAGCAAGTTCACATTGACAGCAACACTGCAGTATATCCATCAGAAGGAAGCCATGGAAATTCCTTTTCCCTCATCACTCAAACAGTTCCTTTTGCCTCTCTAGGTATTCAACAGCAACTGTCCTTTAAAAGGTCTGTGACTTGCAGTATTTTCTATTAAAAATACTACAACATAGTGCTGAACAGCAGCTTTGGCTTTTCAATCTGTAGTGGTTTACTCTGGGAAGTTAGAATCACCTTTGCAACCCAAAGAATGGCATTAATGCACCCAGAGAAGCCAGGTCTCTTTCTTACAGCCCGCAGAAGTGACTGTCCTGCTTACGTGTACTCCTGAGCAGCCCAGGCTGGAGAAGTCAAGACTTGCTCTGGTGCTGCCAGAGAGATACAAGAAAAAATAAGGAAAAGTAGATTTGGGAACAGAATAAAACTGCAATTTTCTTTTTAATGAAAATAAACCAAAACTTAACTGCCCCAAAGATCCCTGCATTTAAGATTTATGAAAGCCGAGTGAAAAAACCTACACTACTTGGAAGAAGTAATTAGAGAAGACAGGTGAACTTTAGATGTATGTTTCTGTAGGATTAATCAACGTGAATCATGGTGAAGAAGGAGAGTGTCTAGCTAGGTACGCTGTATTTCCTGGTAGTCAGCAGAACAGTGTATCTGCTGTTCATAGGTTATAAGTGTTCATAAGCTGTAACTGGAAAGAGGCAGTTGCTTTTCATTCTTCTACTGTTCAGTCAAGCCAATGACAATACACAGTGTCTCTGGAGCTGTTTATTAAACTGGCAATTGCAAATGTCATACATTTTATTATCTCTACTGGGCACCCAAGTGTTTCATTAAAGCCATGAAGACAAGATAGGACAATGAGAAAAAACAGGAACATATAAATAAAATATAAGGGAGCTGTCCTTCCTGTGGTATTTCTAAACAAGATGCAGTGGCATTAATTAAGACTCAGGGTCCCATCCCAACTCAAAGAATGTAGTGCATTTTATAAATCAGACTGAGAAGATATTTCAAATAAGTTGTAAGAGAATCAATCGTATGCATCAGTCTTCTTTTCATGGCACAAAAAACAATTTCAAGACATTTTTCTGTTATTATTGGATGGAAGCTTTCTTAGAAATATTAATTTCACTATGTCCTATGTTAGCTGCATTGTAATGGTACCTCTCAACTTTTGGTGCGTTAGCACTCCTTTCCCACTGTTCTTCCCTTTTAGGACCCTGTTCCCTATTAAGGTGTATCTGGAGTTTCCCTCTCAGTTAGCGTATGAGACACAAAATGTAATGATCTCCAGTTTATAATCAGAGAAAGTCATGAAAGTTCCCCATATACTTTAACAATTTCTGGCAGGGTAAAAATGTTCTGCTTAGCTTCACACATGACAAGGGATTAACCTCAGGTTAGGTTCTACAGGGCTCTGAAGAAAACTGACAGAACTGAAAAATTATTGTGGAAAGTCACTTCCGCTCATACAGTTATGGATGTGTTGTCTGTATCTAGGGAAAAATTAGGATGGTCAGTCCCTGAAACAGCCCCCCCAGGGAAGTGGTCATGGCACCAAACCTGTTAGAGTTCAAGGAGCATCTGGACAATGCTTTTAGTCCTATGGTTTAATTTTAGGTAGTCCTGCGAGGAGCAAGGAGTTGGACTCAATGATCCTTATGGGTCCCTTCCAACTTGAGATATTCTATGATTCTATGACATTCAGGCAATACAGTCTTTTCACACCTAGAAATCCTGTCATCTACTGTGTAAAAACACACTGCTTTACAGTTATTCACACTTCATGCCTCACTGATAATGCTTGCTTAAACATTGTCACAGAAACAAACTTTAGATGAATGAGATCAGAAATAATTTTCATCTTTACCAACAGTGCAAGCAACACAGTGGATCAGAGAGCATGACATAATGTCAACATAAGAAATGTCACTCTATCTTAGACTATTAAGCTTTATTAGCTCACTGCTTTGGAGGTTATTGACCCCTCCATGCATATTTGGCACAACAGTAGTAATATTTATATAGTCATAAAAATCATAGATGACTCTTACGCTATCACCTCTTCAGGCATCTTTATTCCTCTTTACCAAAGTAAATAGATCTAGAGCTGCATTCAAAAACACCTGTCGTGGTTTAGTCCCAGT
>VZTV01115869.1:0-14034 GCA_013400875.1 Anhinga rufa
TATTGGTGCAAAGTCTTTGTGACCAGAAAGCCCTTTGACATTAACAATTCTACTGGGCAGTGACAGTGACATCAAGTGGATACATTAGTGAATTAAACAACTGAGTTACACTGATACAGGAGATACTGTATTTTAATAATGATTCATCTGAAAAGTTCTTATACCATAAAACAGATTGAAAAGTGACCTGCCCTTTGAGAGACTTTTCGTGTTCATGTGTACAGCATCCCCTCCCTGCCTCTTCATATCGAGAGTGGCTCCCATTTTATTTGTCTGAACAGGGGAATGGGGAAATTTTCCAAAGAGGCTGAGAAAAGAGTAAAAAAAAAATTAGAAGCTTCATCTTTCCAGATACAAATAGCAACAGTTCATGAATGCAGAATTAGTTTGGGAAAACTCAGATGCATAAAATAAGGCCGCCCCAGGCTGTTTGAACTTCTTCACAACAATGCTGTAGTAGCTATTTAGTTATCCAGTAATGCCAAGCAACTGCTGATGACTTTATTATCCACAAAGTATGCATGCATGCACCCCAAATGAGTCCACTGCAAATGTACTCGCATCATTAAATTTAGAGTAAGGCACCAAAGCATTTTTAAAACACGTTGGAACTCTTTAGTGAAAAGACCTTTTTCTTCCCTATGTAGGTAAAAATATGCAAATGCAAAACCTTTGGCATAGGTTTATGCTAAGAAAAAAACATGCCACTTTCACCATGAGAGTGGTGGCAGGGTCTCTTTTATCTTCATCTGCCAACATCCCGTTCCAGCCGTATACTCCCATGTGACCAATACTCCCATTTCAGCCTAAGTGCCTGCCAATCACTGGGGCTTTTCTTTATTAGGACATTTTATTAGAGGGTTTGTACTGCTTAATCAGCACTCCTGGAGTAGTGCCTTGCAAGTGAAATCAACAATGGTATGTAGTGGACTTTGTGGAATACCCACGCTCTCTTTGGGAGTTAAAAACAGGCTTGTGTTTTGTCTTGATTTTTCATCACTGTAAACCCTCTCACTATGAGGGAAAACTAGGTGTTTTAAACCTAGATTAGCTGGTGACACAAGTTTTGATGACATGGCCCAATAAAAGCTAGTCCAGATGTCAATACAATTTTTTTTTGGATCATCTACAGGTTGCCCTGTGTAACTAGGGTGGCTCCCAACTTTTCTCTCCTTTTGGATGAGAGCACACAGAAAAGGAGACAAGAGGATTACAGAAGGCAGGCCCTTGCCTCTTGTTTTGTTCAGGGCGACAACAGCTCTCTCCCTCAGCTTTCGTCCTTAGAAACAGCATTCCCTCAGACTACACGTTTGCTGTAAAACAAAAAATGTCTTTCTTTGCCCATCTCTATATGAGCACCTCAGTGCATATCGCCCTGTCTCCTCAGAGGCCTGGCTTGCTCACTGAAGAGGTGCCCAGCCTTTGCTGAAGCAAACTGGCTATACTGAAAATCAGTAGTAGAGCTAAACATCGTAATACCTTCTCTGTGCTTCAGCTTCCAAAACCAATCATCTGCTCTCCAGTAAATGCCAAGAGGAAATTAGAAATATATTTTGAAAAAACATCTTTATAACTTATTGTCAATGTAACTTTGCTGTAGATAAGTAAGTGAAAGTGGGAATTAATTTCCTTCATCAATTCAGAATAAACTTTAGAGGAGCTTACAGAAACTCTTATCTTACTGTTGACCAGTACCTTGCAAGGGAATTATTTTTAAAAGGGTATGAGAAAAATAGAATGCAAATACTGCTGTAAGTAAATCTGGGATTTCTTGCCTTCTGAACACTTTAGGTTTCTGGGGAAAACAAAAAAAAAATAAGAAAAAAAGCGGAGAAACTCTCTATTTTCACTTGTAGTACTGTAAACCACTTGAGTGAATGCTTTAAAGACCACTAACTTTTCCCCATTCAAATCTAGATGAACAAGCTTTCTTCCCTACAAAACCATTGTAATGCGCTCAGGCAAGTAAAATATTGAAAAGCTAAGACATTTGTATAGCTTCAGTATAACTGAAAAATAATTAGTATGTAGGTAAATACTAATTCCAAAGAGTGTGCTAATGCAATGCAAACTTGCATGATATCTGCATTTTGTAGTACAGATTTCATGTCAATGTCAAAGAAAGAATAATGCCTAACAATTAGAGTTTGTGATGCTGTCACTAGGAAGAAAGGATTTCATTGCATGTCTACAGGGATTGTCTTATGAGGCCATTTGGATGCAAGATTGTGATGGCAAAACTATTCCACTGTATGTCTAGACCCTATGACTATTGCATTACAATGCTGTTAGGGTGCTGGGGCATAAAGATTTTACTACAATCATTCTGAAGCTAATATGTCCAAATAGGATGATCTCAGTGTAGCTTGTTTTCCCAATAAATTTAAAGAAAAAGAAGGTAAAAAGAATTGAAAATCCAAAGACAATATTGAAGATTATTAAGGTTTGAGAAGAGCATTCCACTTTAGTAAGGTGCATAACTCACACTCTTCCATATTATTACAGCACCAACTGGTTCTTGAGACTGTAGGATGTGATGCATACAGTTGGAGTGGAGTATCCTAATTTGTGAGATATTCTAAATCTTCCATTTTTGAGATGTTTTGGCATTTAAACTTAGGTAGCTCTACTATTTCTAGAGCTCCTGGAGGGAATATCATACGTATTCTTGAAATCCTTCTCAGATGTCAAATGTTTAATAATTTCTATTAGCTGCTTTAATGCTCTATTCTTATAGGGTTAAAGTTGACTGATGGGGTCGCATACCCTTTCAGAATATCGAATACATCTGTATTTACATTTTTAAGGATAAAAAATGTGAAGTTAAAGTACATATCATCCCTGCCTTAGAGCCTTAACTCTGCCCCCAGATTTCAGAGCAGTACAGCTAATGGGAATGTATATGTATGCTGCAGCCACAGCACGTGTCTGACATACCATCCCCTTGGCAACCCCTTGTCTCATTTATCTTCTTGAATGCTCAGCTAACCTTCTCTATGTTATAGGCAGCTGCTCTGATTGGCACAGATGTTAATTAAACTAGGTAGTAACAGTAGACACACTGAAAAGGCGGCCCTTGGAGCTAAGAGATCCTAGTCCCCACCACCCCCCCACTGCCATGCTCAGTTATGTGCATTGTGCAAGGAGTGAAGCAAAATAATCTTATCCATATTCCTGAGTTTTGTAACAGTCTGTAACATACCTGATGATGGCAGAAGGAGGGACAGGGCAAGCATCAACTTGTGGCAACAGGTAGCAAACAGAGGGTACTGGAGAGCGGAAGACGCGGATTACATTGTTAATCTGGTGGTCAGTAATCCTGACCTAAATTAAATTTCTGGTTTCCCTGACCATGGCTAGCAATTTTCTTTTTCCTCATTTGTGCACTGTGTCCTGTGATGTTCCATGTTGTCAAGTTGGTTGAGTATTTTTCAGGGTGAAATATGGCATGAGGATCAGACAGAATTAAAATGCAAGAAATAGGCTAATGCATACTTCAACTCTATTTGCTTTTCTTAAATTTTGCAACTGGTATACTGGAAGGGTTTAAAGCATTTCTTTCCTTAAACTTTTCTCAGTGACCTTTCTTGTTACTCAAGAAAATCACAGCTACAAGGTGGTCATAACTGCGAGGTTGAATCAGGAAGTTTCCTCTGAAAATCCCGATGCTATTCTGCTATAATGCTCATTCACAGAATGCTGCAAAGGGCAGGATGAACTCCCAGGACAGTGCTGATACTGGAGTCTAGTTAGACATAGTACTTTCTTAAGCCATATGTTTACTTCAACATCAGTAAGTCCCTGTCCAATGCTCTGCTCTGTAGTAGAGCACCAGTCTTCCTGCACATACCCAAATGGGTCTCTCTGCTGGGCCACCTTGCATCCAGCCGTGTTGCAGATACCACCTGAACCTTGAATTCTGAAAATTCTGCTGCCCCAGAAAGTCAATGAAGATTAGGTACTAGATAAGAGCTATCAAAAACAGGTATGTCAGTTTAGAATTTGATCCATCACTGAACTTCAATCATTCATGGCAAAGAGAAAAGAAAGAATAATTCTTGGGTGTAACCTGTCTCTCAAGATGCCGTGAGAATTCCTTCCTCAAATGATTCAGAACCGCATTTTTACTTCAGATCTGAATAAGCACAAAGTTTTTCAGAACTGAGAAAACTTGTGGATTGTGCATTTTTATGAAAATGGTTTTATATGAGAGAGGGAGTGTATCTGATATCTTTTCCACTGTTTTAGATTCACTGGGTTCCAGATAAGATTAAAAGTAAGATCAGAAATTGGCCTATTGTTGATGTTTAAACAGATAGTCCAAGATTGAGAGTGTCTGGACCAGACCCATCTGGAAGCAAAGCTGTATACTGCTTTGTAAGCAATGAACAAAGATTCTCTGTAGTTGTAGGTAAGAAATTACCTACCAGCAACTCCGCAGCTGCCAGTCAGCCTTCCTTCTTGTCAGTCCTCTCACACAGTTCTGTAAGGTACCACAGCTCCAAAAGCGCTCTCTTTCTCATGGTGTGCAACCTGAATACTTAAGGCTGTTAAAGGCCTCAGAGGATGTTACCAGGCTCAAGTCATTACTCCTCTCCCCAGCCAACATGCTGCTTAAGAACTTTATGCTCTGTTTGCCTTAATCCTCCTTGCTGGTGCAGTTGATGTGGCATGCTTCCCCTTTCCTTCTCAAACCAGTCATAATTTCAAATACATCAGAATATGACCCAGTTTTATTGTAACAGTGTACTGTTTGCTGCACACAGAGGAGATAGGAAGCTCTTCAGAGCTTCCTGTCTTTTTGAATCATAGGAATCATATGGATAGTCTCACACATCATGTGCCAAGCTCATATGAACTGCACTTCTGTCAAAGTAGAGAAACACTAGTGCCATTACAGTTTTTAAAGTAAAATCTTTGGCTTGCCTGCCATTGGAGAGCCTGCTCTTCGAGTGCAAACATTAGATGGGTAGAACTGAATATCAGATTCTTCTGTTTCCAAAAATTAATTAACAAAAATCCTTCTAGCCACCTGAAACACTTCTTTGCCAAGACATTTCTGATCAATAGCCATGCTCCTATACTATTACTGTGTTTAGTGCTATCACCATACACTTTCTATAGCTGGTAAAACTGTTGGTTTAATTTCATAGTTTCACATTCTGCAAACAGAATGCAGAAGAAAAAAGGAAGACACCATCTAGGAGGTGAAGTAAACACTGAAGCCCAGTCAGCACATATCAGAACTTCATAATTAATCAGGTTTCAGCTCCATTTGTAAAGAGCTTGAATCACTTACCCCTATTCAGTTGCCAGAATAGCTCAGTGTTCTTGTATTAAATATATATATATATACATATATATATTATTCTATTTTCCTGAGTGGGTTCCAAAAACAGACCATTGACTCTGACTCAGAAGTACTTGTTAATACCCTCATCATATGACAGCTTTTGGTTGAAATATTTGCATGCCATATAGTTCAGAGTACCTTATTTTTTCCAGGCAACAGCTAAAAATTTTACTACATTATTAAGAAATTTTAATCGTTGTTAAAAGGTTCTCTAATGACTATAATAAAGGACAATATTTTATTGATGTCAGCAACTAGCAGTTGACTTATACAGTACTAATTTTAATCTGCTGGTTTGCTGTGTTCTTATACAGCTTTGCTTCAATTCTTAGAGCAAAATCTTCTGATGCATCTCAGCTGTGACATAATAGGTTTACTTAAAGTGATAAAGAAATCAGTGCTGAAGTTAGTTAATGAAGTAACTGCTGCCTCTCCAGTGTGTGTTCAATTTTTCATGCTCTTCTCATGCTCATCTTCATTTACTTTGGGGCAGCTGTCTGTGAAGGTGTCCAAAAGCTCCCCTAGGCTGGAAACCCAAAGTCTCATTGTTCATGCAACAGTTATTTTATCAAGTCATCAGCAGAAGGCCCAAAATCTGATTCACAGGTTAAGAAGACATTTCGGGCTTAGATGCCCGGTCTGTTTGATCATCATCTACTTTGGTAACAGAAATTCAAGCATCATTTTGTTACCATCTGATGCTCTTTCCTTAGTGTCTGTAGAAGTGCCTGTGATGATATGTCAGGACGTCCTGGAAGACTACAAAGAGAAAGATAGAAATTTTTTCTTTGAAAAACTGCAAAAAGATAGAATCAAGTAAGCTATTTGCTCCTGAATACACCCACACAACGCAGAAATGAGATATGGCTAGGATTCTGATATATTTACATTTCTGATTTACTGTATGACCTTGGGCAAGTCACTCATCCTTTTTGTGCCTTTGTTTCTGTGTCTACATTACAGAAATAATAATTACATTTTCTGCCTCACATGGTTCTTCTGAGGCTTATTTAGTGTTATCAATACACTATGCTTCACAAAATAGTGGAATTATTATAAAAAATATGGCAATCTAGGATAACCATTGAGAATAACAAATTCAGAACCAGTCCTTATGGCAGTTCTTATTTCTGCCCCCATCGTCCCAGCCATCTATCTGATAGAAAAAGCTCTTAAAGAGTTGTATTATCAGTGAAAGGCAGTAGTATCAAAGCCCCAGGGTTGCTCTGGCCTCTAAATGCTATTGCAAGAACATAAAGGTGAAACAGATGCATGGCTGGAGCAACCCTCATTAACTGCACAAGAGGGAATGAATAGTTAGGGAGAAAGCCTAATGCATTCACTGGCTCCTGTGGCTGGGCTGGTTGTTGCAAAGCAGAGCACAGCCCATTTAAAGTTACACTGCCCTCTCACGTTACTCCTTCCAGAATGCTGAAATCCTGTTAGTTTTGATTACTTCATTGCTTCCCCTGGTTGAAACCACGTTTGGAACCATGTCTTGCACATGGGAAGTGAAAGATGGAAAGGACTTAGGCATGAAGATTTCCTACACAGAAGTCCAGCAGTTTCTTGCAGCTTATTAGTGGACCTCCCAGGTCCTCGCAGAGGCTAAGAGACCGCAAATTAACAGGAGCGATTAATTAATCACACGCAAGCTGCTGGAATCAATCTGGGGGAACGGAGAGGATGACAATCCACGAGGTCAGAACCGAGCCTTGATGAACCTTTCTGGCCTCAAACCCTGTGACTATTCAATTAGGCATGAGACCTCGTTGCGTGCCAAAAGACCTTTTGCCGCAGCCTCCGGTGCTGTAGCTCGGCGTTGCTCCGTGCAGCACTTTGTGCCAAGCCACAGACCTTGCCCTGGAAGTCTGGGCCTTCGTTAAACACCGGGCAGTTAGGCTGCTCTGGATCTCAGCCCTGAAATGAGGGCAAGCAAGTGACAGCCCAGCACTACTGCAACCGCTCTCCACTTCAGTCTTGCCTTTAAGGGCATTTTGTTTTGTCGTCTTAAATTACAATAAAACTGCAGTCAGCTGGGTAAACCCAAAGGCCTGCCTTGTTCTCCGCTGGCTTCTACCATTCACAGAGTTTTCTCTCATTGGATCTCACACACACCTACGGTTATTAAAAAATGCTTAAACACGATAATGTTCAACTGAAGGAGGGGAATTTTGTGCTTTTTAAAAAAAAGGCTAATTTTTTTATATCCATTATCTCTTTAACCTGTCTAACAAAGCTTCTTCAAAATGATCCCTTTCTAAGTGATTAATTTTCCATGAGAAGATGCTAACACCAGGACAATGCAAAAATAAATATAAGAAAAGAGCAAGCAAAAGGGAATGTGTCACATACTGACTACAGGGAAACAGTGCAAAACATCTAATCACAGCAGTGCCAGGAAACTTGAACCTGTCCAAAAGGATCCAGCGCACTCAATGTTTAATTGCTGTTGATGGCTGCTGGTCAGTCATGCATGACAATGTGTGTGTCACGCTGCTTCCTGCCTATGTTCATTCCTGTCAGCCTTCACTCCAGGTGATGAGTACTGCTTCTCTGACCAGGAGAGAGAGAGAGAGAGAGAGAGAGAGAGGAAAAAAAGATCCCTCACAGAAACAAAGCAACATGTACCCAAATAACCCAAGCCACAGGAACAGAGCACCAAAAATGGACAGCAAAGGCCAGCTTTTATCAACCTCTCTACCCCTCTTCGTTTATGCTAAAAAAAAAAGCATAGCATCTGCAACTGACAGTATTCCAACTGGCAAGACTGAAGTCTCCTGTTTGCTTGATTATATGTTTGAACACATGCTCGGGGCTGCACGGAGCAATTTGAATTACAATTGGGTAGCAATGAACATTAACATTTTTGGTGAACTGGAGCTTTAAAAACCTCCTCCTTGAGCTAATAAGAAAGAGATAGTGGGAAATGTAGGAGATATGACTTAAAAGGTCTAGAAATTGTATAACAGCTTTCCACCGTTTTCTTAAAGTGACTGGTTAATGGTTTATGTATCTGGGCCCAGATTCAGCAAAGCACTTAAGCATGCATTTAACTTTAAATATATGAATGATCTCATCCTTATTCAGCAAAACCCTTAAATAAATGCTTAATTTTAAGCCTGTGCTTAGCTGCTTTGCCGTAGTGGGGCCTCATCACACACTTCTGCATCCTGTTATGTCTGTAATATAATTAGAAGGAGTGCTCTTCTTTTACCTCTGTGCTGGTTTTGTCCAGGATAGAGTTAATTTTCTTTGTAGTAGCTAGTAAGGGGCTGTGTTTTGGATTTGTGCTGGAAACAGTGTTGATAACACAGGGATGTTTTCATTACCGCTGAGCAGAGCTTGCACAGAGCCAAGGCCTTTTCTGCCTCTCGCCCCACCCCACCAGCGAGGGGCTGGGGGTGCACAAGGAGTTGGGAGGGGGCACAGCCGGGACAGCTGACCCCAGCTGACCCAACGGATATCCCACACCGTATGGCGTCATGCTCAGTGTGTAAAGCTGGAGAAGAAGAAGGAAGGGAGGGGATGTCTGGCATTAAGGCATTTTGTCTTCTCAAGTAACCGTTACGCATGACGGTTTCCTGCTTTCCTGGAGAAGGCTGAACACCTGCCTGCCCATGGGAAGTGGTGAATCAATTCCTTGTTTTGCTTTGCTTGTGTGCACAGCCTTTGCTTTACCTGTTAAACTGTCTTTATCTCAACCCATGAGTTTTCTCACTTTTACTCTTCCGGTTTTCTCCCCGATCCCACCAGGGGGGAGTGAGCGAGCAGCTGCGTGGTGCTTAGTTGCTGGCTGGGGTTAAACCACAACAACCTCCCCCATCACTGTCTTCTTTTCAAAATAAAGATCATTATTCCATGATTGTTTAACTTCATTCTGCTCTGGGCAAAACTGATGCCTGAGAGTCAATACATTTCTTAAACATCCAGGATGTGTCTGCTCATTCACATTCCACTTCAGATCCATCTGCCCTCGAAGTCATGGGGAGTCCTGCCACTGTCTTCAGTGGGAGCCAGGTTGGGCTCTCGGTCGATACTGCACTCTGAATCTGTTGCAGTAAAACATGAACTGAGTTGTGTAAGAGTGGGAAAGCCAGTGCAGTGGGGAGATTTTTCTGCAACAAAAGCATAGTAACAAGGCTTTAGCTGTTTTAAAATTGATCTGACTTCAGCTGCAGTCAGGATACTTTGAGGAAGGAAATAAAGCATCATTTCTGGACCACCATATTTTAAGTAATCAGGACATAGAATATGACGTTAGTTTCGATGATGTAATTGTTTTATGGCCATTTTGTTATTCTGTCTGTATACTGCCTTCATTCATCTTTCCAATAAGCTGGAAATGAAGGTAGAATACAAAGCAGGGAAAAGAGGTTGTTTCACACAACATTTCTGGCTCAGTTGAAGATGTTCCTGTTGCAATTACCACCCTTTCCCCTCTCCATATACAGACACACCCCAGTGAGAGTCAGGAAGGCAGTTCAAGTTCATTGATGTTAAAGATGATGATGAGAATCATGTTTAAGTGATAATACACAGATAGACATTGAGAAATGTTGTCTGGGCACTCAGTCCACTTTATCTTTCCTGAATCAGGTTTTGCTAGCTTAAATATTTGGAACAACTTGACTTCCTCTTACATCACTGAGGAGAATGTATGGGTTTTTAAATTATTATTATTGCTACTACTACTACTACTAAAGAGATGATATGGACTAAGAGAGTAATAGGTGCACAAGGAAGAATAAGTCTACTTGATTTATGTTATTTAACATATGGGCTCATTCTTTTTTACCATAGATTGAAAAGCAGTAGCAAAATAACTATATAAAGAAGTCCTGAGGTATATTCAAGTGTCATGTTATCTACGTTTGGAAGTGCTGTGGAAGGAAAATAAAAACATAAAGAAGTAGTTTTGCAAGAACAGAACTAATGAAGCCCTGTTTCCTACTGCTTTGTGTCTCACAATTAATTATGAACTACAGTTGAAGCTTTTCCCATGGGTGGGGCACATATGGTCCATCTCTCACACTCTCTGAGAAATATATAGATATATATACTGTGTGGATTCTTTATGGTTAATAATGCATGAACTCACTCTGCAGCCTTATCATTAGGCAGGGTCCTTATCAGGTGTCTCTTCTTCACCATCCTCCTCCATCCATCTATCCATCCTTCCTTCCACAAAAAGTAGAGGATTTTTTTTTTTAATCATAAAGATTTGTGTTGTTCTGTCAAATTTGTCTGAAATCATCAAACAGATTAAAACCTGGTTAGGTTAAAATACACACATGCATATACACAAACATGCAAGCTGTGTGACTGAATAACTCTTACATCTTTACAAAAGGTGGCTCCAAATTGTACACAATACCTGTAAGCCTTTCTTTTCATAACATTTAAAAGCAAAGGGAAAATACTACTGTTTAATACCTTGCCCTTTTTAGGCATCTACTGTTATAAAAAAGAGGTCACCGAAACTCAGGAGAACTGCAATATAGATAAGCCAAACGTGCTCACAAAGGGCTGACAAGCTCACTGCCAGTATGGGAGAATATAATGGAAGTTTAGTCTATGAAGTTCAGGATTTGAAAGTGTTATGGATTCTGAAGAAAAGCTCAGACCACGGTGGTGTCTATGCTCACGCTGAACTCTGTCATACATGCGTCCTTTTCTATCTCATCCACAGGGATATTAATGATTTAAAGCATTGTAAAGCAGTGTTCCTAGTTATGATGATTTTTGGAAAACAGGGACTGTGAAAACAGGATTATCGAAGCATTGGAAACTTAGAACCAGTTTTGAAGTTCAGGCTATGTAATGACTGTGTGTAGAGAAGGAAGCAGCAAATTGCTTGGAACTTGGCCCTGAATAAGAGAGCCAAAAAAGCTCATGTAAAATTAATAAGCAGCCTTTCTTTTAATTTTAAATGCAACCAAAGCTCAAATGCTGGAATAAAAACATTCGGTATAGAGACAGAATTTTCATAAATCAGCCATGCTTGTACATATCCTTTGTACTTTGTAACCATTAGCCGTACACTCTATTGAACATAATGTTTTGTAAGATCCCCGGTGGCTTCAGTATTAATCTGAATTCTGTGATTCTACTGTCAAGTTTAAATTACAGATCTGACCACAAACTCATTAGAAAATGTACTGCTCTATCCTTTGCTTTGCCTTTCTTGATTTCAGATTTTTACAAAAAAATTGCTGTTTGCTCTTGCAAAAGACTGATCTCTGTGATGTGGCAATGTGCCAAATTTATTTTAGGAAGTGTTGAAAAAAAGGAAATATCTTCATCTAATCCATAACTCTAAAGTAAATTGGATGTTTGATGTTATATATTTATAACAATTATGTCCCACATTTATTTATTTGTATATATTTTATGTAAATGATGAAAGCTTAATTCTCTTAAATACTGGGGGCAAGTATAATCTGTCTAGAGGAAAGCATAGTATGGCCAGACAAAATGATAGCTCTCTCACACTGCTCTGTCATTGCAACTAAGACCTGACATGAAAGCCTTAAGGGTGTGGTAAAAAGGACTGCCCTCCAGTGTGCTGAAAGGAAACTTCAGCATCCTTGCTCATTCGTTTTTTGTATAAAAACTGACAGATGTGTCAAAGGTGTGATAGTTTTGTGAATAAGTAATAAGTCCTGACAAGTTGGACCTTATCATTCCCTTCAGCCTAAGGTGAGGAAGGAGCCTGGGGTAATAGTGGGGGCAACTGAAAAGCCCTGGATGGCACTGGCGGGATGGCTCGCCTCGTTTGTCTGTGCTCCTGCTGGTACAAATGAATTTGACGACAAATCTGATCAAATTCATCCCCGGTGTAATTTCAGAGAGGTCAGTGGTATTACACCAGGGAAAGCATCGGTCCCTGGTGTTTATTTAGGGAAGATGACAGAGGCTTTGGAATAAGAGCAGTGCACTGAGCCATAAGCTTTCTTACCCTCAGCAGAGCGGTATGGATACTTTACAAGAAGGGCAGTGGTTATCGGAATAATGTATAAGTGCTTTGTCAAAACCTGTGTTTCAGCATGGCTCACAGAGGCAGGAAGGTGCAATTAGTGCACTCAGCCACGGTGACCCTTGGATGCCTTGCCCAACACTGCCGGATCCACCTGAAATCTCTTTCCAAACAAAACCAAACCAAGATTCTTCTCTTTGCAAAGGGATATCAGGGTCATATTACAGGAGATTTACATTCAAGTGGAACGAAAAGAAAGATTGTAATATATTTATGTGTGAAGCAAAAGGTTCGCCTGCCTGCAGGGATAGCAAAGCTTAAATTTAAAAGACATACATTTGCAAACATCACCAGTACAATGAAAAACATGCATGAGGTATTTTGGAAAGCAGGAATTCCACACAGAAGGGAGCATCTCCAAATGGGAATGCATAGTTATTTTTACATTTGTACCAATAAATACTTATGCCCTCAGTATATGATTTTCATAAAAAGCTTTCATCAGAAGGAAACAAAACATTATGGAAATGACAACAGCTGAGATACTTAAGAACATGATTATCTCTCAAACTTGAAAAAAAGTGTTTGTGAAATTATAATGCTATTTAGTAGATGCACTATATACTTTTCCACTCAGATATACAATAAACCAGGAAAATCTGATGCAACATTCCAAATAATGGGAAAAAGAAAAAAAAGATCAAGTTACATATTGTTATTTTACATGCAACCTATGTAGGCCATATAAACAAAGGGTGAGAGAAAAGGATAAGGTGTAAGCCACGTGCTGTGCAACGGCAGGCAAATGGCATTGACTGCAGGTGATGAATAGAAGGAAGACACAACCTCAGGGACAGAGGAAAACAGAGGTATGTAGAAAGCAAAAAATGCAGAAGTGTGAGGGGGGAACTGCAGGAATGGCATGGCAGCGAAGGACATCTGTACCAGAAGTCAGGAGAAGGTCAGAGGCAAGAGCCAGGCATCATAGGGAAAAATGCAGAGCCCATTTTCCTGAATGCAGAGCAGAGGAAAACAGGGCCTGGCAAGTGGGTGTGGGTACAGAAGAGATGTGATGGGGCACAGAGATCTGAAATATCCCTCAACGAGGCCAGATGAGTGCTGGCATACAGGTTTGGGCTGGGGGTAACAGTCTGTTCCATATTTCCCAGACTTGTTCTAACTACTGCCCACCCCTCCTTCTTTATTTTTTAAATTGCTTCAGTGCTGTCTTCCCTCGTTTTTTTTCTCCTAAGGCCTGAAATGTGATGCCTGCTATGAACACTGTCTTCTTTTGACATTTTCACTCCCTGATAATGCTGCAAGCTAGCCTTGAATTTTAAAGAGTGGCATGCATGCACACACTCAAGCACTCCCACTCTGAGGCTGTCATTCTCATCAAACATCTGGAAGTCTGTTTGCCAGAGTGCTGCTGCCAAATGCTACTGCCTCATCCAGGCAGAATTGTGCTTCCCCTACAGGGTAAGCAAGAAGAGCTCAAGAGCAGATTTACAGCTGTTGATGTGGCAGCACTGAAGTCTCACGCTGCAGCTCAGAGCTCCTTATTTATGGTTTAAGCCCTCAGAGGAGGTTGGTTAGAGAATGGATTGGATGTGGACATCCAAAGCCTTCTTGCAGCCTGAAGAATCCTTCCTTTTCCTTTTATTTCTAACTTCTTTACTATCCAGCCCTTCATAACTCTGGC
>VZTV01115875.1:0-19689 GCA_013400875.1 Anhinga rufa
AGGGACTCTGCAGTTTCAGCTGGGCTGTGGGCCTGAGGCTCGGTAGGAAAGCCAAACGCGTGACAGCCATACAAAACACCTAATGCTTGGCAGCCCTGTCTATACATCACCTTAAATAAAGTTAATCGCTTGACGCAGGGAGGACGTATGTCTCAACCTGTCCGTCTGCTGAGCACCGTCACCGTCCAGAACAGGGCGCAGAAAAGCGGCCGGTTGAGTGGGGCACGCCAGGGGAGATGTGCATTCAGTGTTAGCCTTCCGTAACGCCGGCTGTCGCAACCAGCACAGCCAGGATCACGCCTCTGCTATGCCATTAAGGGTAATTTATATCACATATGCACAGGAGGCTTATCTTGCTGGATAGTTATCACCAGGTAAATACCTCCGCAAAGATGCTGTTGCTTAATTCATGTCACACCGGGATTGTACCTCCTGGAAACTGCCACAGAGTAAAACGGCAGAGGTTAAATGCAGCTGCAGGGAGATTTCTAAGTGGCCCTTGGAAGTATCCCATTGCTGCGCACAAGTCCAGTGCCATCGGTCCGGAAGAGCTCGCTGCTTCCAAATGCTGGTGCTGTCGGCCCCCTGCATTAGTATTCAACACAGGGAAAAAGAGCGAGGCGCTAGACAGACCGACTAATTACAGCAGCCTGCAGAGGCAAGTCGTGCCGTACCACATGATAAAGGATATCCTTTTTATTTAGTACGTTTCTTCTTTGCTCTCTGTCCCTTTATTAAAAAAAAAAGAAGAAAGAAAGTGTGAGCTAATGGGTTTGGTTAAAGAATCAAGCTGTTTTCCTGTTTTTTCTTGAATTTAATCTGAATCTATACAATGCTTTGTAACATTCATATAAAAAGAAAGTTCCTGCTCCTCAGTCTGCAGCCTTAGCAAGCTGCACACCTGCAATCTTAGCTCCCCGTCCTCTGGCTGGCATCCTGACGCAGGCTGCTCTGCTCCCCAGAGCTGTCAGCAGATGGGGAGAGAAGAGGGCTTCGCTACCATAATGCACCATCTGCAAGCAGCCAGCACTGGTCAGATTTTTATAAGCCTAAATTGCAATTCTGTGGCTAGAGGGCTTGCTGTCAGAGCATCTGTTTTACCAGCGATGACACAGATAGATCTGGAACTGAGCGTCTGCCTGGACCACGTAAGGCAGGGTAGGAGAGCCCAGTCCTGCAGGGACAGAAGTTGTGCAGCCATCAGGTAGCTGCTGGCTGGGGCTGCTGCGTGGCTGTGGGTCCTGCGTACCCCCATGCTGTGACACAGCCCAGATTTTATTGGACTGGGGTCTCGACAGGTCTGTTGCTCACAAGCCAGAGCTAGGAGAAACCAAACTGGGGGAAATATCGCCTGCCACAAAACAGAACTTACTGATGTTGCCTGATTCTGCCTGATTGGCACCCAGACACAGCCTGGGGGTGGCAGGTCAGCCAGCGGATCCCAGTGCCCTCTGTGCCATCCCCCTCTGTGGAGCGAGGCACTAAGCAGATTAGTCAGCTTCTTCCATCAGCAAACACTTGGTGCCTAAGATACTTATAATACATCTGTTTTTAGCCTCATTTCTAAAGAAATGAGGCTTATGTGATTATAGTGTCTGTCTCTTGTCCCCTTGTTGGCCAATTTCAATCTTCACCCAGGGATTTTGGTCTCAAAGACATTAACTTCCAGAAAGTTTTCATGAACTGGTGACCGAGTGAACAGAAGTTGTCCTGCTAATGCCACGGGAGGAAGGGCCACAGCACAAGCTGTTGCTCATCTCCGAGAGCTGACGCGAGAGGGAGCGCGCCGGGTAAAAGGGAAATCTCTGCCTCATGCCTGTGTTTTGTAGAGGTCCGGCAAAGCAACCATCAGGAGCAAAGCGTCGTGGACCGGAGGGTGCGGGCTGCCTGGCTCGGTGCTGTCTCTGCTCCAGCTGCAGCCAGCTGTGCGCAGCAAGGGCGAGCGTCCCCAACGTGCTGCCCAGGTCCCACCTCCTGCCTGCCCCCGCATGCCAACTGCTCTCCATGATCCCGGGATTGCTTTTCTGATCCGTGGATTAACCGGGTGGCATGTGCAAAGATACGAGAGCTGTGTGCGAGCCAGGCTTAGTCTGGAAATGCATTGCCATGGTCGTACAGCTCTGCTTGTGAACTCAGTGGCTCGAATCAGAGCTTGCCATGCTGTGCAGGGCTGGGCTGCCGGTGGGCTGGTCCTTATACCTTGCCTTGAAAATTGCTCTTGCAAGATTATCTTGACAACTGAGGTCTAAATTCTCTTGAGACTGATGTCCTGTAAGTGCTATGTGTTAGAAGATGCACGGGTACGAAACGTATCTTATACCGGTTGATATTTCTCTGAGATATTGTGAATGATGCTGAAGGCTGAAATCCCCCATACACCCATGTTTGTAGAATTCTCTCTCCTTTAGTCCTCTGTGAATTACACTTAAACGCTCATTAGGGCTGAGTATGTGTCCTTTTGGCAGCTGCCTGACATTTTTTGCCTTGTAATGCAGAACCTAAGGATGTATAATGGATTGTGTAAAACCTATGTATAGTAGTTCTGGGGTTATGCAGGAAAAGCAAAGGTTTTGTGTTCTGGTCCTTATTAATGAACTAAACTACACTGTGTCCTTTTTTAAACGTAAACAAAAGACGAAAGACATATGAGATTTATGAACAAGGCCATTAGCGTACCAAATTTATCTCATTAGATGTGTTACATTACTTTCCAACTTACACAACTCTCATTAGAAAAATTTATGAACTGGAATGAGTACAAATATACCATCTTTTAAACCATCCCTGCTTCTAATTGCAAAACAAAAAATAATTATACTTCTGTGCTATAATGGATTTGTACTTTTGTGCATGTATTTTTTTTTGTTAGAAATTTAATGGAGGGCCTTCCCGGAGCTAGGGAGCGGGGGAGAGAGGAGAGGAAATTGTACCACTTAGAGCAATTTGCAATTTAGCTGCAAATCCTGAAGCATTGCTTTAATTTAGTAACCTTGTTAGAGCCAAGTTAGTATTGCGAGCTAATATGGCTGTTTCTTCTCCTCGCTAGACTTTCAATTTCACGTCCTTACGTCTGATTTGAAGTGACGGTGAGAGGAAACATAAGGTATCTCTCATTCTGTTTGGACTCCTTGTTTACAGAAGAGTGATGGAGATGCTATTAAGCACAAAAGGCATCACCATATGCCTGTTTTTCTTTGTATTGAGTTTGGCAGGAGCTATTGAAATACCATTATCAGGTGAGTTGTAGCTATTTACTGAACCCTTCGCTGGTTTATTTTGGTATCCGTTTTTTTTTTTGTTTTTAACCTTTCCCCAAAGGAAAAAATATTAAATCCTGCTTTTCAGTTCTTCTGTTTCAAATTTAATTCAGCTAGAATGTGGCCTTTGGGAAATTCAGATGTGATAAAAATGTAAGCTACTTTGTTTCGACCTGTTTAAATGTAGCAGTAAACTTGTTTAATAACATATATCTGTGTTTGCAACCCAACACACCGCTTAGCTCCGAGGGTTTGGTTTTGTCCTTCACATAAATTCCTCATTTTGGCTCTGAATCTCCCTGAAGCTTGTTTGATGTACATATAGTCTTACTTACTTGTCTTGCAACCTGCTGTTTCAGTCTGAAAAAGGAGCAGGTGTATGTCTTAGGGCATACATTAGTCCCCAGAGAAGTATTTCCTACGCCTCACATACCGCCCTGGGGAGCACCTCCTTTATCCCTCTCTGGCTACGATGCATTCAAATTGCCTGTTTTACACGGTTGGTGTGGTTTCAGGACACGTGTAAAATATGGGATGAGGCTCACAGGGGACAATCCAATGAAAGCCAGTGGACCCCACTGCCTGGACTACAGCCCAGACCTCCCAAGCTTTGTGTTTTTCAAATATAAATGGGCCAGAAGGATTGCAAACTAATTTTTTGGGGGAAAAAAACCAAAACCAAAACACAATAAAGCAAAACTCAACAATATTGGGGTTTAAATGATTTATGGTGGGGATAAATAAATAAATCAATGTGTAAACTTAAGGAAAAAGAAATGTAGGCTCTTTGCAGGGCTTTGGGTGCCATAGGCTCAGAGTAGGACACGGGCCAGTTTCAGGCTATCGTGTGGACCTGCTGTGAGCTGTTAGCACTCTGGAGTCTGCCAATAGCCCTGGCTGCAAAGGAGAAGGCAATCATGCAGGTTTACAAGATATTTTTCTAAAGCTATCTGAACTTCTTTAACAACATTAGGAAGTAGAAATTTTTCAGAGGAAGGTACCGCAGTGGTTCCTTGTGTTTAAATAAAGCAAAAGTAGAGCTGTGACTGTAAAGTGCAGGACAAACTCTCTGGGCATCCACTGCTTTTAAGTACCTACACTGGGGAACCATCTAGCCCTTAATTTGCTTTAATGAATCATTTTATAGTTTAATAAAAAGGAATTATGTCTGATCAGTGAAGCTGGTGGGCTTGGAAGTGTTCAGCTTTGAGACCACATGGTATGGCAAGGCACCACGTTTCGCTCCAGCTTTGAGCTTCCTGGACTTAAAAGAGAAACCAAAGAGCATGTTAATTTTCTTCCTGGCTGTTTATAACAATGTGGTGATCCTATTATCCCCAGCTCCGCTGCGGGGAGCATTCTCCCTCATGCGGCTCTGTTACACAGACACTCTCAACACTTTAATTCCCTTAGAAAAAAAAAAAAGTTAGCCAAACATCATTGCATGACTGTGTGGCTGGTAACAGCTCTTCCCTTGCTGTACCCTGGAGGGGGTATTAAGTCATCTTTGCAGTCCATGAATTTCCTGGCAGTTTTATCCAGGATGGAGATACCAGTTTGCTACTTCATGTGTGTGTATCTGTGTCTGGAATAAAAAAGCCACTTACTGACTTCACCACTGAATATATTTACCAGTCCACACATCTGCTTTGGCTTTAGCCTTAGCATGGCCCCAGCTCTCCTCTGCCCTGGATGGGTTGGTCATACATGGAAGCGGGCACCGGTGATGCCCCTGAGCGGCTGGCCGAACACAGTCAGTGCTGTCAAGCCTTCCTCTGGCTGCTGAGGCCATGATAGTGTTCAGTTTTGGGAGGAGGGAGTATTGCCATTGCCAGGAAGATGATGATCATCGTCCTAAAGGCAAGCCTCACTCTGCAGGAGCAAGACAATCCTGGCATTGCCCCTTTTGAAGGAAGGACCTGAGCAGAGCACGGCTTTGCTTGAATGGCATTTTAACCCCGTACCTCTTTGTTCAGTTGTGCAGCTTCCAACAATCACGGAGCAATCTCAC
The DNA here is from genome assembly GCA_013400875.1 of Anhinga rufa. NCBI lineage: Eukaryota > Metazoa > Chordata > Aves > Suliformes > Anhingidae > Anhinga > Anhinga rufa. The sequence continues at coordinate 5,269 of VZTV01115875.1, forward strand.
ACCCAGGTTGCCTACCCTTTTGATGAGGACTTTACAATTAAATGTGAAGCTAGAGGAAACCCGCAGCCCACGTGAGTACCGCTTTCACCTGGAGAAGCAAGCAGACATTGAATTTGCTTTTAGCCTTTGCCAAACACTGTTCTGTTTTTGAGGAGGGGAGAAATAGCTGATGTACAGTAACCTTTTCATCATCGTAAAGCGAGGCTGAGGTTTGGGTTTCTATTTAGGCCATTCAGTTTTTGTTGCTCGATCACTTCTGCTCACTCTGTGAGTACATATCAACATGCCTTTTTCTTGTTGGGAGATGTTCCTGTTCTCTAGCATGTGCTAAGTTCACCCTGGGATTTAAAAGAGCTTGTCTGGGCTGTGCTGCAAAAGACAGGAGGTGTGCAATGGTAATCAAAGGGTCCCAGCTCTTCTGCCTTTTCCACAGCAACCCTAAAAATACCAAGCACATTAAACCATGTATTCAGAGGTCACATTTGCATTTTATCAGATACCTTGTCTGTACCTGACATCAACATGGCCTAGGTGATGTTAAAAATGTACACATAGGAGTTATTTAAGTAAATAACCAAAGATAAGCTTTATGTATTTTACACAAATGTAAAAAGGAAAAATATTTTTAATGCAAAAGCAATTAAAAACATGTAATAATAACATAGTAAAAGCATCCCCTAAGACTTTCGCCACTGCATGCTGTATGGGCTAAATTAAAAGCTGGTTTGCATGTCATTTTAACTCTTTAATTCTTCCTTTCTTTTTTCTCTGCAACACAATTTAAACTTGCTTAAAACAAGCAATTTTTATTTATGTATCAAGACAATTAAATCATTTTTAATTGGACTCTGAATGGAGATTTTTAGTTTTCCTTTGTTTCACTGTTTGTCCATTGATCAATGAAAAGTGTTCTGGTATATGTAAATGCATGTGATAGCGCTGGTTAGGTGATGGGAACCCATATTCCTCTCTGAAAGCTGCAAGGCAGTTTGCCTCGGTGAAGTCCCAAAGCATACATTTCTTTTAACATTGTTTTATTCTCTTAAAACGGTGCAAAATGTTGAAAAAGGTACGTGTTCCACTAAATGCATGCTATACTGTAATTTCAAACTGTCTCTGCTTTTGAATCAGTTGAGCCCAATTTCAAGCCATCTGAGAATTCCAGGCACATAAACTGTGACCAATACTTCAGCATTCATCAAAATCATGCCCCACTAGCATCAAGACTACAAATGATTCTAAGTCAAGACCAGGAGAAACTCAGTGGAGTCATCTCGGTTTCTCCTGGGTCCAACCATGGTATCTCCTGGAGGTGGTGAGAAGAGCTCCTGTCAGTCCTTGCCAGTCAAAAGCACCAACTCTCCTACAGACGCAGCTTTTTTGCAAACCTCTAGTTCCTTTCACTGTGTGGCTCTTGCTTTCAGAGGTGGTCTCTCTCATTTATGATCCTTGCCTTAAGCTTTGTATTCTTATTCCATGTCACAGTCAGTTATCCAAAAATAAAGTGTCCAACAGAAGGGACATGCCCAATAGCTAACACAAGTCATGGAACAACAGTGGTCATTTTGCCATTCAACTCTCTGCTCTTACATCAAGCTTTTCCTTTTATTTTAATAATACACTATTGGACCCATACTTACCACTGGTTTCGTACCGTAGTGCTCTCTGTTCTGTGACTTGTCCTTTGTAACACTTGTATTATTTTTCAGCTTTAACTGGACTAAGGATGGAAAACCATTCGATTTATTATCTGACCCGAGGATAGTTGCATCTAACAACTCTGGAACATTTGTGATTCAAAATCGAGGAATCATCACCAATTTTCAAGGGAAATATCGTTGCTTTGCATCCAATATGCTGGGAACTGCCATGTCAGAAGAAATTGAACTAATTGTTCCAAGTAAGGGCTTTTGCTTTGCTTTTGGTTTGTTTGTTTGTTTGTTTGTTTTAAGACGAAAACCAGTGTTTCCTCAAATTAAATGGAGAAGGACTAATTACTAATAGGGTATACGTAAAACATGCATTGTTTGTTATTCAGTGAATACTGGAAGGAAAAAAAATCTGTGTGCTTCCTGGAATCATTTCATTTCATTCCTGGTTTTGAGGACAGAAATCTAAAGGACCAAATCTGAATGCCAGAGTTCAGACAATACCACTGGACTATCAACCTCTTACAGGTTTCCAAGTGCTGATACTGACGGTCCTTACGAACTTTAATTAATACAAACACAACTGGGTAATTATGTATATGTTTTCCTGGATATATTAATCTGGAAAACATTTATAGTTTACTTTTGCTTTCTGAGTACCATCTGCCCCGCTTTGCCTCTAGAGGGTGGGTTAGTGGGCAAATCAGTATAAACTTCTTAACAGCCATCTTGGGAGAGCTGAATGTTCAATGACAGAAAATTATTATTTGCTTTGGCTTGAGTATTTAAATGCCTTTATAAAGCCCTTGCTTTGCCTTTGCCATAAACCCCATAAGAATTATTTTCTAATTTGTATTTGGCTAGAGCTACTATTTGCTCTTTTGATGCTCCCACTTCTAATACATTTCTCTTTCCGTAAAGAAGAAAGCATAAATATTGATGAGAGTTGTAGTCTAGTCTCTACCTAAGCTGGGCAGGGACAATTTGTTTCTGATCTGATGTTAGCAGATCATGGAAATACAGAAATTAAAATAATTGGAGAGATAAAAGAAATAGCAGAAAAATGGCAGAGTGGCCATCTTACAGTTATTGAAAGTAGAGTACGGTTACTGAAAAATATTAACTGCTCATGAAAGATAGAAATAATGGTATAGATGAGGAAATAGTCCTAGAAATGTATTAAAAATTAGAAATGTAGCGGGCAGTAAAGGAATAGGAAGTCATTGCCAGAGAAACCAAAAATTGGTTTGAGTCAAATCACTTTGGGGAAGTGTTGTGAAAGACACTTGGTGAGTTTGGGGAAACTCCTGAGGAAAAGTTGGAGTGATCTCTCTAACCGTGGAGAAATTTAATTGCTTAAGAATTAAGAATCATGTAATGCTTTCACTTTCCAAACATTTACTGGAAAGCAAATGCTGTTAGGAGTCATAAGACTGTAATATTTCAGCTTGGCAACCGTGACTGAGTGCCCAGAAATTGGGAGGACAACATGGTCTCCATCTCACAGCAGGGGACATGAAATCAGAAGCTGGGGGGAAGGATGGGAGAAGTAGCAGTTTATTACTGCAAAACAGCAACCGATGCAAATTTTTGAAAGCTCAAGGGGAAGTGATCCAATCAACTGTGAGTTCATTAGTTTGATGTCAGTAGCGTTCAGGGTTTGATATAAATACTTACCGGGAGAATATTAAAGACCTGGAACTGAATGGAAAATGAGCTCAAAAATGTAGTACTGATCCTAGAAATGTGTCCTTCCATCGTTAGCACAGAGGAAGGGCAAAGGAGGAAATGGGTGATTTTGAGGATCAGGGTTATAGAAGTAAGAAGAAATTTACTGATTCAAAGTTCAAGATCATGATTAGGACAACATTGATACAACCAGCTTTGTGCATTTAAGCACGGGTAGTTTGGAAATAACATAGGACAATGAAGACACAATTCATCATAAATTCAGGATTGAAATATATTAAATTAGAAGAGGAAAATTTGAGGTAGAACCTTCCTAGTGGGAGCAGAAAGGATGAGAGACTTCACTGGGTGCATGATGGAGCAGGGTGAGAACATGAAGCAGATGTACGATGTAGCTGAGCATAGACGAAGAAGAGAATCGGCAAGTGCAGCGGGGTTTTTGTTCAGACTAGATCCTGCATTTTGAGGTTCCTACAGTATTTTGTTGTCAAGGGATCCAAAAGCCCTGTGCACGTGTGGAATTGGTGTGTCCACATAGGGGGGACATCTCCACAGTCTTCTCAGCCTTTGCAGTGAAAGGAGGTGGCCACCTAACCACAAAAACCTACTTCGAGCAGGTCAGTGCAGATGAAACAGGCTATGAGAGACATGCATAATAATTCCTGTGAAGTTTGTATCATAGAGATATTTCAGGCATAGCCGGGATGGGAGAGGTGTGGCACTGTGGTCGCACTGGAAATCATACACATCGCAGGGACTGGGAGAGCTCCCGGGGTGCCATGTAAATGTATTGTTATGAGTGTTCCTCATGAAAGACAGGATTTATTTTCCTTCCAGCCAGTTTTATGGATTTTTTTTTTCCTTGGGAAATTAATTTCATGTTGCACTGTATTGCATAGTATTCCCTAGTGCAGTAGCTCGGTGTTTGGTGAGGAATTACCAGGATTGCTTGTATTCCTATATGTTTTAGTCTCGACCAACTTGCAGGTGCTTTAAGGGAATAGCGTTCCTTAGTAGAGGAGAACTGCACAGTTTCAGGACAGTAAGTTGAAGGTTATTGAACTAAGGATGTAAGCTGGCTCCACAGGTAGGGCGGTGCAGCTGATGCCAGCTGGAGTTTCAGGCAGGAACAGGAGAGTGGTGCAGTTAGTCAGAGCTTTAGACAGGACATCATTATTCACTTTGGAGTCTGGCCAGGGAGTGGGGTTCATACGACTTCTCTTAAGCAAAGTGTCTCAGACTCATTCGTTTTCAGAGGAGTTCAAGACCTCAGTGTCATGTTTCAGTGAAGGTATATCACCTCCAGCAGCAGAATATTTTGATGCTCCATTGCTACTGAACTAAAAATGATGCTTAAAAATGGAAAAAAAAAAAAAAAGGAGTTGATTATTGAATTTGTACTCAGGGCAGATAATTTTTGCTTTTAATGAATAATTGTCTCTACTAGCTTGGTTAGATATTAAATATACTGGGGATAGTTAGCAACAAATTAATTGAGAAGTTACAAACATGTAGTTGTTATCAAATGCAAGAGGAATTTTAGTGGTAATACATGCAAAGTCCTAAATCCAGAAAATAAATAAATGGTACAAATAATACATTAGAGAGATTTACCCAACTCCCACACCTTTTAAGGCACATTTACTTTTATTCATACCCTTCTGTCATAAATTCTTTCATTTAACGGTGCAATGTAGATGCTGCAAATCAAATCAGGATTCAGAGACTAACAGAAGACACCTTTGATTTTCTAAAGTGCCGTATAGTCTACAACTGCGCTCAAGAGAAAGAGAGCTGCTGGTGCACAGATCCGCTGTAAATTAGGCAATCACTGACACAGAAGAGTTTGGGATAAATTGCCTCTATTCACCCACAAGTTTTGAAGCAGAGGCTGGTACATGTGAGATCACTACATGCATTCATGATAATGATGCAGAGGTGGCAGTGCTTTGCCAGCTGTATTCAAGTAAAATGTAAGCTACTTGGCAAGTCACTATGCCAAGGAAGGGAAGAAAAACCCAGCAAGTCAGACTAGGCCAGTTTTTTTCATAAATTACATTTACACTGCAGAAGGAGAATACTGGTTCTGGAAGGAAAGTAAGGTTGCTGCTCAAAAGGAGGACAAAAGAGTGTTTACTCACAGTAGTCATTCCAGGAAAGCAATAGAAATGTCAGCAGAATTGATCATTAAATGTCACCTACATAATGAAAATACCACACCTCCCCTATATATGATGACATTAAGGAGAGTGGGGAAGAATGGGGTCTGAGGATCTCTATATGTTCGCATTGTTTACAAAGTCCAGATTGGTACAAGATACATGCAGCACGAAAATGAATTTAAATGGTGAGAACACAGACCTCAGCTACCCTCCTCCTGTATTTAGGGAATCTGTTGCTTGAATTACTGAGTAGGCTCAATGCCAGAGGAAGAAGTAGTACGGTTTAAACTTATTTAATTAACTGTAGTGTAAAAGACTTTTCATGGTAGACAGCATTAAGATTTATGCTCGGTATTTCTAAATCTGTTGCTCTAAAAGACTGAAGATCTGAGGATGGAAATATAGCATAGCATGCTACTGGACAATTATATGTTTAGGCTATGCCAGTGATGTTAGGTCTCGCATTCCCAAAGAAAGCAAACCCCTTATTTATATTCAAAAAGCCCAGAATTTAATATTGTGAGATCATTAAAAGATACTGACCTGATACTAAAATAGGAGGTCTCAGTATCACGCTTTGTGAAGGCATTCAGTATAGCCTTTTTGGAAGAGAAAACGAAAGAGGGTAGCTCACCAAGACTTTGCAGGTGGTGGGAATAAAATTGAAACCTCTTGCCTCCTAAGCCAGTGTCCTATACCTCTGACAACTTTTCTGGCTGTCTAAATCATTGGGATTTTGGAAAGGTCACTAGAGAGAGATTTACACAGGAAAAAGGATTGTCACTGATTCCACCACAGAAGCTTCTTTGAGAGCGAGTGGACTGACAGCCACAGTCTTCCTGACAGCCAGACTTTCCTAACTTTCTCAATTTAATTCAGCAATTAAACAATCCATAAATAACCAGGATCGTATCTCATAAACAGTTCAAAGGCTGCGATGAAAATTGCAGATTTAACTCCTGCATATACTACATGGATCAGAATATCAATTGATTAACTGAGATGAGTACTGGAAGCTGCCCAAGCTGTATTCGATACAGCTCCTGTGGCTGGTGACTAAGTCACGTTTATGAGTCTTTGATATCTCGGGCTGTTCACTGCACAAGACGTAGATCTCTATAACAAATCAGTCAGCTACTAATTAAAGTGTCTGAGGAGCTGGGAATTTCAAGGATGTAGAAATTTCTTGACTACTTCCACTTTCCCTCACTCTTTAAGAATTTATTTGCATGGAAGAACTTAAGAATATCCATGATGGGTCAGGGTAAGCATCCATCTAGCCCAGGACACACCTCCAACAGCATCCATAGAGAAGGTTATAAAACCAGACCTAGTGTATAGTGATGTTTTCCTACAATAGTTTCCAAAAATGTTTGCTAATCGCTGATTTAACATAATGAGTTGACTCCTATTTTACACCAGACAGTGGTAGAAACCAGACACAGGGCTCTCAAGGACTTCTAGAGATACCTGGAGAAACCCTTGTCCTTCAGTTCAATTTTTCAACACTTCACCCAGAAACATGTAAAATATCGGATTGAATGAGCTTCGTTATCATACACACTGGTATAAATTCCATATTCGATACAATTATAGTTGTGTGAAGTCACTATAGTCAGCAGTAGGACAAAAACGAAGCTGTAGGACAAAGCGTGCTAATAAGCACCTGAGTAATTCTGAAGCAATCCTGCTGGGGACTGGAGCACCCCAGCTCTGGTTGCTATATTTCTGAATCTATACTGCTAAATTCAGATTTTATATTGCATTGTATTGATCTCCCTCCTTTTTGCTTTTCATTGAAATACTGCATTTTCTGAACCGATAAGAAGTAGGAGGGAGTGACCCAGCCTGCTTTTTTGCAATTTCTCTCAGCCAGCCTAATTTGCCGGTGGTATTGCAGTCTAATCTCAAGTACAGTTCAGTCATTAAACTTTGAGTCACCCCAGGGATTAATCAGAGCCTGGTTCCTTGCACAAATGATTCTGGACACTGATAATCTTCCATTTCCATGGTTTACACACCATCAAAGCACTGTGATTCTGGTTTTTGAGTGCTGTACAGCCTTGTCAGGAAATAGTACTTGGGCAGTAAAGCTTTTCCCAAGACTCTCTTGAGAGCTTTATATGTCATGGTGGGCTTTTAGACGATGTCTCCATAACAGACGTCAGGTGTGCAGTTTTTCATCTTCCCTATGGCTGTTTCATACCTGCCACTTGATGGCTTGTGTCGTGAGACCCATCCTGCTGGCACTTCAGCAAGCCTTTCTCAGAGTCATTAAATAATGTTGTCCCCTGTGTTATGGATATGTGAGAGGTAGCTCTTGGAGCTACACTGGATTCTCTGTCCCCTCTTATTATATCTGTGTGTGGGGAACTGCATGAAAGATTGGCATGACAGTTTTAACTGTATTGCTGCAAAGAGATCAATTGGTTGTAAATTTTAGCGTCCATGTGCTGCATTGATAACTCCATACAGTATTAAACACTTTCATGATCCAATTCATCTTGTATGATACTGTTGAGCTTAATTCAGCTGTGATAGTTTCTGCGATCAGCCACAAATCAGTAGTGATTGATTCTGGAATATCTGCTAATTAAAACAGAGGAACACTGCAAAAAAAAAATAATCCTACATATACATACCAAAGACAAATGTGCAAGAGCCAAATCTAATATATTATTAGCTTCTTGGTTTTAATAAATCTCCTCATGCAGAATTCAGAAGCAGTTATTTTTCTAGTCTTTGAGACCTATGGGACCCCAGCAAGAAAATACGCTCGTCAGAAGGTTTGGTTCAGGAATTCATCATGAAAGATGAGTTTTACTCCCTTGCAAAACTGCAAGGGTTCAAAACACTCCAAGTTCTGTATTGAGGGGAAAATCAAAGTTTTTCCATGTTTTTCACAATGAACAAAGTGAAACAAAAGGGCATGGAGGAGCCCGCAAGCCCCAACCACCTGCAGTTCAAGTACGTGTTAGAAATGGTGGACGCTGACATTCAAGTTGCTGTTTCCCCCATTGGGGACCAAAGGCAGACATCTGGGCCATGCATCGGAGATGAATGCCCATGCTGCCAGCAAATGACACAGAGACCATGATTTTTCACTGTCTCCTGGTGGAAACTGCTATCTTTTTGTGTAATTCTGTAATTATTGGCCACAGAAATGGACTGAGAAGACCAGCGGTAATGGCACCCAGCTGGGATATTGGAGACCCAGATTTAGTTGTGCCAAAACAGAACTAAAGAAGCAGAAAATGGGTTTGAACAACAGTTTCCAATGTCCTAAGTGATCTCACTGTTAGTTTATTTGATGGTCTCTTTGGTTGTCTTAGTTAGAAATCTCTTATCCTTCACCTGCTCCAGCTTTCTTAAAGTTTTGCTGAGACTCATGTGCTTTTGGGAATAAATAAGCTTTATATCAACAAATCAGCTTTTTCCTGCTGGAAAATATTCCACCTCTCCAGCAATCAGTAGATGTATTTTCCAGGGCTTGAAGACTGTAAGTTATTGAAAATATTAGATTTTAATATATAGTTCCCTTCATTATCTGAAATTTCACCTACCTAGTGGGTAATGTTCATTTGCTCCATTTTGCCTCTCCTAAGAATTCATAATGTATTAATAATCCTCCCGGAGATAAAATCTATGCACAGTCTGCATTCAGGCAAACAGCATTATAGTGGTTACTTCTTTTTATGTTTACTAATCCTACAACATATAAAATCTTCTCAGAGTCCTGGCCCTGCATTTCTCACCCTCCTTCTTTGGCATGACTCCTGCGATGTGATACTGCAGGTATCCCGTGGAGCCACTGGACCACTGACGTTTCACATTTTTTATTTGCTATCAGAGTTTCCTGTCATGACTTAAACACCGGGTTGGCAATATTTGCTGTGCCAGTTTATTCTGCACAGCCAGGATGTTTTCATGCCTTTGCTGTTTAATTGCCGTTAATTTTGCTGTTTAAAGCGTCTGCCTGAACTGAAACTTTCGCTAGTTTGAACTTGCCTAGAATGAAAGCAGAAAACAGCGTCTGCCCTGAAACTGTCTTAGCTAAATTCATTTAAGGAGTGGTTATGTTTTGCAGACTAATTTCTTTGCAATAATCTCTGAGCTGCAGCCTCCCAGTGCTTGGTTTGGTTTGAGGTCCAGCCCAGCTCTGCCTCCCCTCTGCTGGATGCGCTCTGGTTACATTTTGGGCTGCAGAGACCAGGGCCAGGTTGCCCAGGTTTGCCAGGCTTTGAACAGCCTGCTGGCGTCAGTGCTGATGCTCTAGGTGCTTAGGCAAGTCCTTATTCCATTAATTATTTTATCTATATTTAAGCTCAAAAGGTGCAGCCTTTGTGCAACCCTGTGTATTCTTTTGTGCAAACCCTGCCTCTGCATCCTGAAGGACAAGCTTGCTGAGGAAGTTTGCAGGTCTGCACGGCAGAGGTTTTACACCTGAGGGGGTGGAGGAGGCAATATAGTCTTTAAACCAGCCTTCTGCTTCTTCTGATTCTGGAGATGGATAAGAACTGGGACAACGCCAGGCACAAGGCGGAACAGCTGGCTGATGTCTGTCCTCACCTGCATTGACTTGCAGTGGCTTCTTGGGAACCACTCTTTAGCCAAGACTTCCGAGAACATACAGCACTCCCAGACTGGCTTCTGATCTCCCAGGAGCAGCCTGGGACCTGTCAGTGCACAGTCCTTACGCCGATCTTAGCCTCGCGCTTCGGTTCTGTGTGGCCTTGAGCTGTCCCTTCCAGACGGTGCAAATAAATGAACTATAGAAAGCTTTTGAAAATAAATGCATTAAAATAAAGCCTAAGAAAAGCTCATGGACGTCACAGACAGCACCTCCATTCAGTTGCCTGACTTTCAATACTATGGTCTCTGCACTTTATGAATGAAGAATGCTAGCAGAGATTTCTTACTCTTAGTAAAAAGCATCATTACTCTGTATCACTTTGTAAATAATAAGAGTAGCAACTAAAGGCAGAGAATGCCAAGGGTGATGTTAAAGAGTTTATTAACAACAACTGTATTAAGGGGGAAGCAAAGGGCAAAATTTCAAAAGGTAACAATAAAAGCGGAACTTCTTTGGTTTTGTACAGGTGTACCAAAATTTCCGAAAGAAAAAATTGAGCCCCTTGATGTGGAGCATGGTGATTCTGTGATTTTGCACTGTAACCCCCCAAAAGGCATCCCGCCTTTGCATATCTATTGGATGAATATTGGTAAGTAAACAATTTCTACACAATTCGTATGAGGAGACTCAAAACATTTGTCTTCCAGAGCAGTTTCATTACAGATTCATAATTGATGGGAACGGTAATTGTGCAAGTGCTTAGGAAAAAGGTCTGGATATTGAAAAACAAAATTGAAAAATGGAGAATGGAGATATGTTTTTACATAACACAAAGTTAAATTGTAGAGTACATTGACACAACATATTATTAAATATGAGATATCAGAAAGCTTGCGTATCAGTAAATGAGTCTACCAGTAACAAGGACTACTGCATTTACAATAGAGAGGATAATATGTGTCAATATATTATTTCTATCATTACTGTTTTCCTCTTTTCATAAGCTAATGGTTGATTTATGATACTAAGAACAAAAAAAAAATCTGTCAGGTGTGTATAATCAGCTCCTTGTGGGTTTCTGTCACGTTATTCTTCAGCGTTTGTGTTCTGCAGGATTTTCTGGCTCTTGGGAAGCAAAGTAACTCAGATTGCCTCCATGCCATGAAGGGTTTGTTTCTGACGCTGACCAAGTACTTGCAGAGAGAGGGTGCCAGATTAAACCTCTGATCTTGTAAGGCAGCCTCTCTACTCCTGACATACATATTTAGCCCAGACCTGGGCTTGGCTGGATCATCAACGAGACAGTACAGCAGCCTTGGTTCATACTAACACTGCCCTGCTGTTATCTGTAGTTAGAGAAGAGCAAAGCGCTTGGGAGACTGGTGTGGGGGACATCTGTAAATGGTGACCTCCGTATCATCGTTACACTTCTATCAGGGCAAGGTGCTGGAAATTTCCTTTGACCTGAGCAGGAACTTTGTACTGAGTATTTTTTTATTATAAATTTTTCATTATCAATTATTTTTCATATATTCTATATGTAAATATAGTATTATATATAAAATATATATTATCGATTATCAGTTGTATGTTGACCTTTGGTAAATAACCCATTGGTTATGCTGGACCTTCTGCCTCTTGCATCAAAGTTGTATTCTGTATCTGGAAGCAAATGTGTGACAGGACAGCATTAGTAGTCATATTGGCGAAACAGCTCAGTATCATTACCATATCATAATTATTTTTTCTTGCTAGATTTGCAGCACATTCCGCAAGATGAAAGGGTCTCCATGAGCCTTAAGGGAGATCTCTACTTCGCAAACGTGGAAGAAAATGACAGCCGAAGTGATTATTGTTGCTTTGCAGCATTTCCAAGACTGAGGACGATTGTACAGAAAATGCCAATGACACTGAAGGTTTCCCGTTGTAAGTCTGTGGATGACTAGTTTCTTGTTTTCTATGGCTTTTTTTCTTTTTTAACTCCCTAGGCATCAGCGAATGCAGATGTGTGCCCTGTGTCTCTGGTGTGATTCTCTCTGAAGAAAATGCAAGTTACTGTGCTTAATCCTGCATGATTAACCTTACTCTAAGGGCTAAATTCAACTGATAAAAGCTTTTTGCAGCTGTCGGGCCCCAAAAGTGCCCCATTCTTCCTCCTGTTCTCCCCACAGTAAAAGCCAATGATGTATTAGGGAAATCTGCTTCTCTTGCAGTCCAGCGGGTCACCGATGGGTGAGACTTCGCTGGGTCTTGAGGATTTCACGTGCCCACCTCCTCCCTGGGCCCAGGCCTGGTTTGGTCGGGATGCAGCAATGAAATTGGGAAGGACGGTGCTTTCCAGGTCTTTGCAGGCTTCCTTGAGCATAAATAGTGACACACTATGCACTTTCCATTTCCTTAATGGAACATCAAACATTGAGTAGGGAACATCAAACTGTATTTATTTTGACACCTGTGTATTCCTGTAGGCTCCAAGGGTCTTATACAAAAGATGGTTTCAGTACTGCCCCTGCATCTGAATCTCACTGGGGCAAGCTGGGTTTGCTGTCCCATTGCCATACGCGTGCAGATGCTCAGCGTACACTTGCCCACCGTGGTATCAAACGGCTAATTCAAGCTGCGTGAAGCCACCGAATACAAAGGGTGTGCAGGTATCAATGTTAGAAACAGAGGAAAAGAATACAAATATCCAAGCAAAAAAAAAAGCAGCCTTCTAGGGCCCATTCCCAGCTGTGTTAAATCACCAAAGCCCGGCAGAAGCTGATGGAACTAAGGCAGCTTATACTAGCTGGAGATCCATCTCGCTTTGCTTGAATCTCTTTTGGCTGTAATAGTTTCTGGTATCGCTTGTACCACTCGCTGAGGCTGCCTGTGCCCTTAATATCAGTCTTCTGTTTCACTAATGCTTCTGACCTTTCGGGCTTATGCAGCCCAGAAAGCCAAGGAGATTTTTCGTCGTGAATGAAAGCCTAATATTTAATATATGATTTTGAGAGTTTTCTTGTTGGGATAAAAAGATAAAGGATTAGTAGTGGGTTTGTATATCTCAATACTTGCTTAAACCGTATCTTGGGATAATAATTGTGAGACAAATATCAGAATGAACTGTTGCCCTCCGTAGCTTTTCTGATGAGTCCAGCCCACACACATGCACACACAGCTTACAGAAACGCGAGATGGGGTTTGACTGGGGGCCGCTGATAGCCCTGGCAGTGGCCCAGCAAGACACTTCAGTTTGTGCACCTTGCCATCGAAGCCGCGAGGCTGAGCGCAGGCAAAAAAGTGAGGCACGTACTTAAAGGCTTTTGTAAGCTCAGCTTGAGGCTGCCCACTCCTCTCCGTGCCGAGTCCGTGCTGAGGGACTGTATCAAAAAAACCCAAACCCATAGAAAAATGTAGGCAATAAGAAAAAAGAAACTGGATAAATTTTATAAAATTTCTTTATAGTGGGTACTTAAGGCTTAATGACTTTTTTATTATACTAGGTAGCTAGGGTGAAATGCTGATTATATCACCCATGAAGTATTTTGCAAAGTAATACATATCATTGCAGAATTTTCTTTGTATTTTAGGAAATTTCTTGTTCATCTGTTGTTTTACTTTATATTTTTCTTTGTTTCTTTCTTTTATGGCAGAAATTGGGGGGGGGCATGTTTTTGTTTCGGTTGAGTTATTGTTTCTTTTGATCCTATATCAATTATGCATGTTTGTGTTTGGTTGTCACTTTTATTTATTTCAGTTAAGCATGCTAATGACTCAGGCTCACCTAAAGCTGCGGTTACTAAGGGTGAGTTGAATGCATCTGTTATTTAGCCTTTAAACTGAGAACCTACCAGCTGAGATGAAATGTGAGCTGCTGCTCAGGAAAAAGAAGGGGGAAAAAAAAACCAGAAAAAAAACAAAACACAAAAGCCTTTTTATTGCGATGGGATGGATTTAAGTGGTCCATGGAGTACAATTTGCTCATCTTGTAGTTTTTGACAGAAATCTGAAGGGTTTTTAACAAAGAGGCGGTTTTCTTACTCAAGAAAAGAACATTCACGTTTCATAATGTGATGTAAGGCCGACGTCCTGGGTTTCTCGTGTTATCAGTTCAGAGCAGGAGCCAGAGCTGGATGCTCCGAATCTCCCTCTGGCAGTTAAGAAGATGCTGGCGTTAGGTACCCATGGTTTGAAACCATGAATTCATGTCTGAAGGGGGCTGCATTACTCCAGGGTGAGCTTAAGGTGTGGATTTACAGAGCTTTGTGTGCTCTGTGTTAATTGTCCCCGCGTACAGCTGCCCCTCGCAGTAGATGGGAGGTGGTCCTCCTTGGCTGTACGTTGCCCTGTCTGATACTCGCCACAG
>VZTV01115894.1:0-10691 GCA_013400875.1 Anhinga rufa
TTTACTGACTAAAGAGTTACACTAGCTATACGAAATAATTTCTTATCGATACCTCCCCACTGTTCCTGCATAGCCTGGCTGTCATTATTTATGCAAATTAATGCTGCTTAACCTGTTTTTGATCTGGCTACATACGTGTCTGAAGGGCTGCATATGGAAAGAATGGGCAGTGCCCAGATGGACAGAAAGGTGACATTTCTTTGAATTTGTTCTGGTTTATCCTTGTCTTTTAAGTTAAAAAAACAAATCAATTAAAGCATTTTTAAGAATCTTGTCTCTTTTTAAACTTTAACATCAGAGACAATTTGTGAGGAGAAAACCACTAATTAAGTTTCTAGACAGGAACCTCAAAGGACTCACCATCTCTTTCTTGTCTTCTTGAAAATGAGCGTTCACAAACATCTTGCCCACAACGTAAGGGAGTGCACTTTCAACGAGGTCCACACATTTTTCCCACTGGGGCAGCAAAGTTGTGGTTCCATGGATCACCTGTTGGCAGGTGCATGTAGTAGGTCATCACATCATACTGTTTAAAAAGAACAAGTCTGCATCCATGTGCAGTATAGTCTAAAGCACATTTGTCAAAGAGCTACCAAAAGGAGACAATAACAATACTTTACAGTTACTTTTAGTTTCATCAAGTACTATGACAAATCTTTTGAACCCCACAAAATAGCTGTAAGATTTTAAACTTAGAAACAGTACAATGGCAATGACTTAGAGAAGCTAGGCTTAGAGGGTTAGTTATGGGAAGACATTCCCAAATGCCAACTTTAGGCTAATCTTGGTGGTCTTTCTGTGTTAAGTGGAGAGACATTTTCCTCTAGAAAATCTCTGCTCTGAGATATCTCCTGAAAGTTTCTCTCTCTCCACTGAGTAGGTGAGAAGCCTAGGGAGATCATCCTCATGAAAATTAGGTCAGTCCTTATGAAACACCTCCTACAGAGCCCTCCACTGCCATGTACCTATCTGTGTTAACTAATGCTGTCTAACATTGGTAGGTACGTGTCCACACCTTTTTGCCATTTACCTGTCTAGCTACTCTTACCACAGCCTGTGTAAAATAAATAGTTGCTTTCAGTCCCTTTCCCAAACAGAGTATTTTCAGGAGAAAACAGGTTGAATCATCAAGAATACTGAATATCTGTCTGCCCCCCAAAAACCTTGCTCCATGTTGTGGTAGAAAGATGTTGGTAGAACAGCTTGTGTATTTTGTGAAAGGAATAGTGGTTAAATACAGACTTCCAGGCTCTGATGTTGTCCCAGCACCACCATACATGAGTTTCAAAAGAGAAATAGTCAAGAACGGTCAACATACTAATGAACAAGGCAAAACAGAGCTCAAGCACGTTGCTGCCTTGGTGTCTGTTTCTCATGAGAAAAATGTCATTATTGTGGATGCTTACCCAGTTAACCATACATTTTCTTGACAAGGTAGATGTTCATTTAAAAAAAAAAGTACACACACTCAAATACAGGATGGGCCCATGCAAGCAATAGCAGTGCTGATTTAAGGAACATTTGTTGTTTTCAAGGTTCAAAGAGTTCCCTTTACACTTAAGGAACTTTTTAAGCTTTTCCACAGAGAATAAACAAAATCCCAGTCCAGTAGTTAACACCTGTCAGCTGCGTAAAAGCATAGTACAGTCAACACTAAGCCAGGTCAGGCGGAATAGGATCTTGGCCTCTCACAGATTATACAAGACTCTTAAGCACTGATGTAGCAGTTTCTGAGCCTCTTCTTCTTCCCAGTCTTCTCTTCCTTTGAGCCCAAAATTAAATTTCTAGCTAAACCGAAGGGTTTAGATTTGTTTTCCAATAGGAAAAGATTTCACTGGAAAATTCCAGAGTAGCTTAACCCTCAGCTATTGAAGGTCAGATATTTTGGTAGTTCAAAGATTGATTTTCTCCATCATATTGTCTGTAATTAAGCTTAATCAATGACTCATACTTAAATACACCAGTGAATTGCATTTTCAATGCTTTTTATTAATACTCTGTGTTCACTAATAGATTTTCAATGACAGAGAGAAAACCACATTAGGCAAACCAATATATAATAAGGTAACAGTTTCCTAAACAGAGCCAAATTTGAAGAGAAACTCATTTTCCAAATTCTTCAAACCTCATATATAACACAGCACTCAAAAAAGGAAAAAAANAAAGAAGATGACAAAAAAAGAGAGAAGAAAATTTCTCCCCAGGGTCCAAGCAAAACCACAACGGAGCTTTTTCCTGATGCAGAAGAAAGGGAATAATGGCATTAGTCATCAGAGCTTGAAATTCCTTCTGAAAGCTCTGACTACACATCAGCCACAGAAAGAGTCAGGAGACAGAGCTGGCTTTTAGACTGTGACATATTATTATTACAAAATAATTATTATTATTATTTTGAGGGAAGCTTGACTGTAAGGAGGACAAGAAGGCAGCAAAGGCTGTGAGACCAATAAAAATAGAGCTGAGGGGAATAGATTATATCTCACAGCTGGTTTATTGATATTTATGTTACAACAGCCAACTAGAACTCCCTCAAAATGGTACTCCTAATGTTAATGTACCATCCTAAAACACAGTACTCCAGGTAGTAACAGTGGCTATAAATAGCAGGTTTCAAGCCTCACAGTCAATTCAGAGCTCCACAACACAATTAACTGATCTCTTCCCCAGGTGCTGCTGCACATTTGCTACAACTCAAAGAGACACTGCAGAGGAGCTGCTGATAGTTGCTGACGTGGTAATCAAAGTACTTTCTCCAGAGTCAGCAGATTTGCCCTATTTCTCAATCTGAGGTTTTTTTGAAATCTCCTCATGTCTTTTTCCCTGTCTTTGCAAAGAGTTTAAGTGTCTTGATGCCAAGATTTCTACATGTAAGATGTAAAAGCTACCAATGGAAAATGAGAACCTGGTGAAAAAAATACTATGCTTACGATGGGTGAGGCTGACTGACTGAATGAATGAATAAAAGATATCCTTTGCTTTAAGGGTCACTGATTCATCTCATGGTCATGTCTTTTTAGTAGTCATTCAATGTTTTCTTCACTTACCTGGCAAGAGGTTGGTGGGTCCTTTTTATGATCCCAAAGGATCTGTGTGCCTTTATGTCCTCCAGCCTCTGGACAAATCTGTTCAACAAAGCCTTTGCCCTGGACTCCATTTCTCATGTCCTTTCTGCTGACCTGTGAAATCTGTTCCCCTGAGCTGTTTATTGCACGTAACTTTAGCTATTGCTATTGCTGTTTACTGCACTTAACTAACTCTCCATCTCTCCAGGTCCCAGGGGCAGATAATGGGAATGAGCTGCTGACTCACTGCCCTTACTTTGCTGTTCTTAAGTTTTCACAACCATTTATGTGAAAACCTTGATGACGTTGTTAATAAGCAATGAATCAACTTGAATTAGATTTCTCCCTAAGCTTCTGGAGAAAGTACCCAGAGAAGTGACCACAGCTAATTAGCATATCAAAATGCACAGTGTCCAAAGCTTAAAGTTTCCTTCCAGGAATTTTTCTGGTCATAATATAACTCAATATAACTCAGTATTATGCTGCAGACTGGCAGATGGCCAGCATCAATTTATTTTACCTGTCTAGCAAGGAATGTCCCAGGAGGGGACACACTTAAAACTTGTTGCTCTGGTTCTGACAGGCAGTTTCTCACATTTTTGCAGGAAGAAAATGGCATCTTTAACAAGACTGATTTGAATATGATTTCAGAAGTATAAGAGACTGCCTTTCCTGTGTAGTTTCCAGCAAGCTACTGGAGTTTATTTTTAGGTATGTGATCAACTCAGAACTATTCCAGTATTACTCAAGGAAAGACATTATGAGTGTTTCAATTAGCCATCTGCATGCCTCACCAGGGAGGACAGAGCACCCACACCTCCTGTACCACATCACTGGCAGCATCATGCAAGCCTCCTGTTGTCATGATGTCACCAAGCAGCTAATTTTCACAATGACAAACAAAAAGTTCACCATCTAAACTAAAGTGTCTTGGATACAACAAGACAAAGCACCTTTCAGTTTCGGTTCCATCTTTGGTTTGCTTAAAGAGCCCTCACGCTTCCCACAGGATTATCAGGGTGGCTTTCTATACAGGGTACTTAATCAAATATATGTGTTTTACATAAATGCCCATATTACTTAACAGATAATCAGCTCTGCTTTCATAGCTTGGGGCAGTGACTAATGTCTTCTGGGGCTTCTGCAACCCCAAGCTGGAAGGCACCTGATCAGCTTCTCTGTGGAAATGGCTAGTGTATGGATGTGCCAGAGCTCATGTAAAGCTGATACTAAAGCATGAGAGAGGTTTGAGCAAGCTTAGAAAAGCTGACATCTTAGACTTTTGTTTTGCCAGAGCTATATTCACGCATGCGTAAAGAGTGTTTTTTTTTCAAAAGCTTAGATTTTGACCAAACAGGTTTGGTCTGCAGGAATAGCACAGGTCTCAGTCCTGGCACATACCTCAAAAACTTTCCAGCTTTCAAGTTGCTGCATAAGAAGGCTAAGGTTTTTAAAGGGAAGGTCTCAAAACCTCCTTTACATAATCTAAAAGACATTTTTCCATACAAGAATATGTATGTCTTAATTGTTTTAGAGGGAGTCTTCAACAAAAAGAGTTTATTCAAGAAATTTATCCAGCATGGAAAACATTTTATGCTTTGCAAAGGTATAAGCAACTCCAAGGGAAACCAATAGTGTCAACACTAGCACCATTGTAAATGCTATAAAAACTCTAACTTACCCGAGAAAATTCCAGCCACCGATACTGAAAACGTCTACTGAGGTTAAATAACCTTGAATAAACCATCCTCCACACCAGATAGTTGGCAAGAGTCCTGTTAAATCAGATATATTTTTATCAGACATCTAAATGCATATGATGTACCACAAAGCGCTCACAGAAGTATCTCTACAAACATTTCAACTGAATGGTGGAAATTTCACCTTGAAAATTAATGAGTGATAACCAAATTGATAAATCCATATTACACAGAATAATCTGTATGATTGCAGCCAGTTAATATGCAATTGCACCGTGATAGCCATCTTCTAGGGGATATTTATAATGAGTCGATCTCTAAGCATGTCATTTTTAGGTAATGCTTCTTTCAAAAGGCAGTTTTCATTTTCCTTAGAAGTGGCAAGAACTGTGTCATAATAATAGATGCATAAAAATTCTCTCCAGTGATAAGAAAATAACTGATTTTTCTTTTGTAAATCAAAGTGAATGTTATTTCTTCCCATTAGTAGGGCACATAAATCGTAACTATGAAATGGAATAGATAACAGTCTGTCCCATATATACTACCATTATCTCATATTTGTATCTTTCATTAGAAGTTATCAATATGCTTTTAAAAGTTCTTACTACCCACAGAGTTATTAAAGTATTACCACTCTTATTTTGCAGATGGATAATTGAAATACCAAAAAAGAGGTCTCAGTTACAAGAATCTCATAAGACCTGAGGCTGAGAGATCCAGGAAGAACTTGTTTAAAATTCGAAAGGGACCTGAAATCCATGACCCTTTTCTAAAACTTCAAGCACTTGACTAGAGGATTTATCTAATCTAGATTAAGTTCTCTCCATGCTCAGCAGTGGCTACATGAGGTAAAGGTGCATTGTGAAATGTGTACTTCAACTTCAAACAGTCTCAAAACAAGTCCAATAATAGACTACATGTATTATTCTCATTTTGTCTTATACATGACATATTTTTCAAGGACAGTCATTGCTTTAAAGCTATGGATATCTGAGTGTTGTTTGCTCTACACTGGGATATACATAATGTTTTCGGCAGGCCACAGACTTCTCCATAGGGAGAAAAATTGTTCCTTTGCAACTGAAGATGTTGTTATGGACGTTCTGAACAACCCTCCTATTTCTAAAAATCCCATTTCTGCAATCTCCCATTGCCATAGGTGTGGAGCAGCATAGCTGTTATTACAGTGTCACTCCATTAGCTTTGTTCATGGACACATCCCATATTGTCCCCTCCTCTGATTCATAATAGACACACTTTGTGGGTGTGTTGTCTTCACAGCAGCATATGCCTGAGCCATAACTTGAGTTTTGCCTCTAATCAAGCTCCAGTCCACCCACACAAAGCCTCCAGCTCAAGACACGTTGTTGCTGGAAGCTTACACTTTTGGTCACTCAGCTGAGGAAGTCATAAAGAGGTGAGAATGGAGAGGTTTAAGGCAAGCAGTAGTTACATGTTGTGTGTTAGTGACTGAGCACACGATAACCCAGTAACTCCAGCAGCGTGCACAGATCCAAGTGGGACTCTACACCAAGAGCAGATGGGTGGCTGTACACCCTCCATGGGCTGGCCGAGATGTGCACTGGGGACCAGTCTGATCAGGCACAGCAGACAGTGGCCAGGGAAGGCAGGTGCTCTGCAGTGCTGCTGGATTTGGCTGTCCCTGCAGGCTGCTCCAGCTGAACTAAAGCTAGCACAAGTGTGCATACTCATGTAAACCTGCACAGCAGTTGTGCATCCATTACAGCCTGGGCAAAGCCTGTTTTACTCATCAGTTGAATCTGCATATGCTTATAGGTCAGAAATATGGTCAACTCCTTTCACACAGGAAAACTTGAGGGTGCAGTCTCAAGCCAACTGTCACATCAAAGGTCTGATACTCAGTAGTCTTTGTGGCCAGTGGCAACTTCTACAGGGGAGTAGAGGATTGCTGTGATTTATAAGTCCTGCCTTTTATACTCCTCCTCATCTCTTACACTGGGTGTATTCCCTCTTTTAGTATATAGATATATCATATAGAACACATAAATCCCCACAATAATCACAAAACATATCTGAAAAAGCTTTTAAGCATGAATAATGTACATTTATAACACAGTATGTGTTACAAAAGCCAAAACAGTTAGCTCTACTTAGATGATCTAACCATTTTGAGATAATGCTTAAAAAAATGTATTCCAACCTATGAAATACCAGAAAGTATAGATTTTCCCCTTAACACATTTCTAACAATGTGGAATTTCCTCACTGAATGGCAACTGAAGCACCTCTCATTGGTTTTGTAGATGACTCGAACTCCACAAGACTCACAACCATCTGCCTCAAATATTTCAGCAGAGCTGAACAGCATCCATGCTCCTGCAGTAACTGCTCTGTGGATCTAAAAGAGTATTTACGCAAGTCCTACCAAGTAAAAGGTTTAAAGATTGAATTTTGATCAAAAGTCTTAGGTAAAAAACCTCAGCTAAATAGACCACTATCATAAACCAATTATGTGTTACAATTCAGTACTTAATTGCTACCGAAAAAAATCAGTTCTTCCTTCTGTGTGCTTCTTGTTCTCATCCAGCAGTGTTTGTCCTTATGTATGAGTTGGGACACCTCTGTCAAATTGGTAGTAAATGAAAGACTGAAATTTGTAAAGGATGAGTCTCAAAAAGCTGACTTGTTCAAAGACGCTAATATCAATGGGAATTCAAAAACTTTTGTATCAGTAATGAAGGCAGCTGTCAGTTTCAGGAAATATCCCACAATTAATTGAGGTTTGTTTTAATTTGGGAAGGAAAAGAAGGCTGACATGTCCTAAAACCAAGCTGTCTGATGAGATTGTAATAATTCCTGATTGTAATCACACTAGAATCCAGTGGTGTATACGATGCATAAAACATTAGGAAGGTTTCGCTTCAAAGCCCAGAGGTATGTTTATTTGCTGGGGGGAGGGGTGTGTGCAATGGAGGGAAAGGCTGAGAGGTGGTGGTGGTGTTTGTCTGAGGGGCAGTGTTCTTTATTTTGTTTTTCAAACCAAACCAAAGTAATATTTTATCTGAATTTGTTTACCTATTTGGGGGATAATCGTTTTACCTTTTTGGTTAACTATACAAACTTAAAATCAATTGGTCATCTTCATTTGGTTTAAAAACTTACACGTTTTGGTTATGAAATGCCTCTGGTACATACCTTGGGGTGATTTTCATTCCAATTTCACAAATAAGTTCACTGAAGCTCAGAGAAGTTAACCTTTTCACATGGAGCAAAATCCAACACACAACTAAAACATACAAATCCCCTGTGCTCTTTTGATGAGACCAGAGCATTTGTTGTTGTAACCTTTCAGAAAAGTACAGTACATAGTCCCCTATTTTAACTTCAAAATGACTGTTACAGAAAGAAGCGTAGGCTCACTCTTAATCATGACCATTATTGTGATACACACTCCCAAAGGAAGTGGTAGAGAGCATGTTTGCTGAGACGGTTAAAATTATACCAGTGCTTATGAATATCTACTAAGGAACTCTCTACCCTGTCTGGGAATAAAGTAGGTTGCTCATGTAAAATTCTCTGAGTTTGCAATATTTTAATCAACAGACACAGTGGCAATTAAAGAGGATAGATTTAACATGAGATAGACGGACAAATTAATTGACATTTTAAGAAAAAGATCTCTTTCACAAATTCTGAGTTGTTTGAAAATTTTATTCAGAATTGAGTCATGAATCGAATTATAAGTACTGAAAAACTTCTGCCTCTATTGTTAAGGACACTAGTTCACGCCAAATTATTGTAACTTCTCTCTCTAATTTTTCAGAGGCCGGCTACGACCAGAAAGGAGATCTAGTGCCCCCAACCCTCTCTAAAGAAAATTCCTCTTATGCTGTGGGAATTACAGAGTACTTCTTTATTAATTGTCTCATACTACAAAGATGAGGTAAGGTAAGGCAAAGGAAAACACTTATTCATTCTGACTTCATGAGAATGATAAAGCTGTCTCCTTCAACAGCTGCAAACGCTCCAACAAGGACACAATTTACTTTATCCTATTTAAGGCTCACACATAAAGCATCAGCACACAAGTAACAGGGAAGAGATATAAGGGGCTCCTAACCGGTGCCAGCACAATCCCTCACAAGGCATAGCTGTATTGGAGCTCTGCCATTATCTCTTTTACACCACAGCTACATCTATGTTTTTAACATACACCTCTTCTTCCTGTAATAGATATAAACTCCATTAAGAATTAGTCAGTACATGTCCTGGTTTTGGCTGGGATAGAGTTAATTTTCTTCCTAGTAGTTGATAGAGTACTATGTTTTGGATTTAGGATGAGAATCATGTTGATAACACACTGTTGTTTTAGTTGTTACTGAGCAGTGCTTACACTAAGTCAAGGACTTAGCTTCCCATACTCTGCTGGGTGCACAAGAAGCTGGAAGGGGAAGGGGCACATCTGGGACAGCTGACCCCAACTGACCAAAGGGTTATTCCATACCATATGACATCATGCTGAGTATATTAACTGTGGCAAGTTGGCTGGGGGCAGCAATCGCTGCTTGAGGACTGGCTGGGCATCAGTTGGCAGGTGGTGAGCGGTTGCATCATTTGTTTTTTTCCCCTAGGCCTATCTCTCCCCCCTTCTCTCCCCTCCCCCTCTCCCCNCACAAAAAAACTGAAGGAATCCCTGAAAACTTCTTACGAAGGTGTGACTTCAGCCCTGAACACCTGACATGACTTAGGCTAGCCTGCCCAGGGCTGATGGAAACTCCTGCAGGCTAATTATACAGCTTCTTGGGCAGCTTGCTACAGAGAGCCATACTCCTGGGCTGGACTTACAGCAGTGGCCTGGCTTGGGAATTTCAGACAGACCTTCAAAGTACGCCACTGCACATATTTCAAGCTCCACACAGTAACTTGATTGTATGGAGCAGGGTTGTCAAGTTAATAACAGCCTTATTCTACTAAATTTACTTTACACCCTACTAAATTTACTTTACACCCTGCCAATGTGCTATTTTCTAGTAACATCGCCGTGTGAATGATTTCACCATGCAAGATTGTTCAGAAGGTTCTCTAAGGGAGCAGTTTTTAATATGATGATTGTGAGTCCATACGACTTGTCACCTCCATCACTGAGAACTGCTTCTGTAGCCAGACTTAAGTTTTGCTCCATTCTTCCCTGCGCCTGAAACAAACTTCATGGAGTACTTTGCCAGATCACTGGGGCATGAACCATCTTTTTGTGCCATTTTGAATAGCACCCATGCCAGCAGAGTGCTCAGCTGGGAAGGGGACACTCAAGGCATTGGAATAGAAGTATAATTTAGGCATAGAAGATTTGTAACTGAAAAGAATATGAACGTGGTGAAAGTACCTGCTTCTCCTAATGACTCTGCGTCTCCTGAAATGATGAGAAGTTAATTTATGTCCTAATCACTGAAGCAAATCTAAAATTTTGGAATGGTTTACTAGGAATTTAATTGGTCTAGATATTTACTGTAACAAACCAAATTCGTGTTGCTTGCATTAATTTAACCTTTAAAATAGCATAAGAAGAATGACAAATGAGATTACCTAAGTGAAAATATCCTTGTTAAGCTTTCAGAGTTCACCCTACAGGGAAATGTTAAGGCCTCATTGTTATGAGTTCGCATTAAGATGATCTTCTAATTTTCTCAGGCCAGATAACAAGGTTACTTCTGGAGCAGACTATGACATTTTAAGTAATGAACATTATCATCTAATAGATAAACATGATCTTTGTTATCATGCAGTGACTATTTGGATGGATTTTACGTACAAGAATTTGAAGTCTGCTTGGGTTGAGTTTAGCACTATTTGCCATTTCTAACATTTTATGACGCAAATTTCTGAGGGTAAGACTGAGAAGAAAATGCCAAAACTATTATCAGTTATAAGAATATAAGTTATAAGA
>VZTV01115896.1:0-15273 GCA_013400875.1 Anhinga rufa
CAAATAAAAAGAATAAAATAATATGAATTAAAAGAAACAGAACTAATTCTGTAAACAAAATGAAGAACTAGTAAATGAGCAATAAAGTCAGTTACAAAGACCCAATTTTGTCTTCCATTCTTATCTGATGCCTAAAAGCTTTCCAGGAAAGTGTTCAACATTCTCTTGTGAAAACACCTAACAGTTCTTCTGTCAGAGGGGAAAATTTCTTTACAGGTTATGGTGTTATTTGTAAGAGAAGTCTCACAAAAGCCTTGGAATTTCCATTACTCAAGGTAATATATATAGAACATTTTGTTTAATTCCTGCATGTACTAAAAAGGAGAGGTTTTAGACCAGGAAGATGGAAGTGTCTGTGTTAAAAGCATAGTATCTGATGGATTTCTACTATTTCTTTAAATTATAATATTTGGTTTAAACTTCTTTGCATCAGTGATATCTGTTTAAAACTTCACAGTACCACATTAACTTTAAAGATGTGTAAACTGACACCCCAGTATTTTCAAGGTTAGATTTTGCCACTTGTACTGGTGTTGAAAATTCTACAATCCAAAGATGATTTTGCTGGACCTACTAAACAGCTGAGAAGTGTGAAATATAATGCCATAAGAATAACACTGGCAAAAACTTTATTTAAATGGCTTGGGAAAGGTATATCACTGGGAAAAGGAACCCAGACTCTTAATTCCTATTTCCTTGCCACAAACACTAGCCAATGTGCCCTACATTCAATACAACATTACAAATACTTCTTCTAAATTCATCTCTTCTGAGGTTCACTCATTTGGTCCTTTGGGATACTGTCAAAGCAAATTGCAAAACTTTGCATTTTAGCCTGGTCATTATCACACTTTCTTTTTTTTTATTTTTAATAAATTGTATTTAAACAAATTGGGATGTTTCCTTACTAAAAGCTTCTTGAAATTTTAGTTGCAAACAATTTTTGCCTCTTCTCAGAAGTCTTGCCACCATGTAAGTTTCATTGCACATCCCTTCTACTCCAGTGGGTACAGAATGCTCAGACGAAATTGTATTCACTCAATTATCACATAGTGTGACTACATGAAAAATCCTATTATCATCAAAGGATATCAGATTGCAGCACAGCAATTGCAGAAAAAAATATTAAGACTCTGAAAAGACAGGGAGTTCATAAAAGTAGGTGACCCAATCCTTTTATCTAACTCTATATAAATTTCTGGTACTTCATGTTCTGTCTGAAACCCATGTAGCACTTTTTTTCTTATGAAGACTCAAGGAAGTTGTAGTGAAAGGAGAGAGCCGTTACTCAGACTCGTGCTAACTAGCTAAGTTTTGACTCACTTCTGTAGAAACAAATTAGGTGCCCCTCTAAATATAACAAGACGCTGACAGGTAATTTTATGCATTGCCTTTGGAGAACAAATAACAAAAGTTAACCTGCTGGCAAATATTTGTTATAAGTTCTCTTTTATTTCTGTCCATGAGATATAGGAGATGCTAATAGTGACAGAACAAACATATTTAGCTTGAACTGTCATAGCTTCTGCTTTATAACTGCAGGGAGCCTTTCAGTGCAGACAGTAGATGAGAGAGGCCCTTCCAGAGTTCAAACAACTGTGGGACCAAGCTGCTTGGGATGGACTGGGGATGAGACACAGTCTGTAGTACACTTGCAGAACCATGTTCTGCTGACCCACAGCATTCCCAATCTGAAACTCCTGTCAACTTTTACAAGTATACTCCAATTCAGTTCTTACCATGATAGGAACCTTTTTGTAGAAGGTTTGGTAGAAATAAATTGAAAATGTTTCAAAATGTTCTGGAACTGAAATATTTAAGGTCATTCTCTTTGTGCCCTAGACCTTAGGACTTCTCAGGTCTTCAGCCTTGAATCTCCTCTTTCTGATTCAGAGCACAACTTCCCCTTGGTAGAAACAGCTTCTTCACAGACCTCAGGGTAGACTGCAATACTTATCTGAAAACAACAGTAAAAACTAAGGCAGCTAGAGGTTATTGTGTTCCATGATCATGCTGCTTATCTCGTCTGTTCCACTGTGAACATATTCTTAGCTTTTCTATATAAAGTAGGGCTTAATACTGAAATAGACCATAACAGTCTCTGAAGTTATGTATCTTTTCGTGCCAGAAAAGACAGGAAAATTATAACCAATGGGCTATTTTGGCCAAATTAAAATCCTATCTGTTACTGTAACAAAGAAAATACCCTAAGCATGGATAAAGATATATCCCAGAATCAAAGAGTCACCAGATAACTCAGGCTGAGGTCTGTAGTCCAACCTTCTGCTCAAAGCAGGGTCAGCTCTGAGATCAGACCAGGTTGTGCAGGACTTTATATGGTCAGGTCTTGAAAGCCCCTCAAAGATGGAGACTGCACAACCTCTCTGGGCAGCTTCTACCCCTGCTTGGCTTTCCTCAGCATCCAAATCTGCTCTGAAAATTTCATAGTAGTATAGATAAAAAAGTAAGATAACTATGTAAGTGTGGTCTGTCATGTGTTTCATATGCTGCTGTACCATTCCCTCCAAGTATTTTCCGTGATCAAGGGTGTGCTGCTCCTGCAGTGCCCAACAGCTACCTCTCCAGCTCATGGAGATAATTCCACTGTGTGTCAATCCAGATACTGATGGTATCCCAATTCCAGCTCTGATAGCTGTTTCATTGCTCAACAAGAACAACAGGAAATAAGATATCGTACCAGGAAAAGCTATGGAGCTTATTTGGCAAAGATTTTACAGCATATGGATGAGCTGAAAGAAGGCACAGCTGGTTTCAATTTTCTGTAGTGGAATTTAGCATTCAAAAGTATGGCAAACGTTGGCAGAAAGAATAATTCAAAACTCAGTTTGGCATCAAACAGATATATGTGGCACAGATTTGGGTCAATATACTTGCTTCAAACTCAAAACACAACTCAAATTTTCATTATATATTAAAAAAAACAACAACACCGGCACTTGTTCTTTCATTTTGGTTCTACACATGGCAATTTATGGAGCTTTAGTATTAATATTCATGTACTGTTACAGACCAGCACTATTACTTCTGTTTTACAACAGAAAATGTAATAGACCTAAAATTTAATCCAGTGTATTTTCTTAACTGTAAATAGGACTGACAATATTTCCCCCTCAAAGAATTCACACTAAAGTATAATTTTTGGTTCACAGAACGCTGCTTAAAATTATCTAAAGGCTAATGCCTCAGGGCTTTTCTTTTTTTTTTTTTTATTTACACAGAAGTATGGTCATTGGTCACAGACATGAAAATGTTATTTTTCTGTTATTTTGAATGACTGGTTGTTTCCAAGTAACATTCCACAGCTTGGGAGGAAAAAGGTAGAGGGGCTGTATACAATCTTCTGAGAACAGATAGATGGAGAACAGTAAAGTATCATTGCTCCACTCAGTAGTGAGTAAGGAACTCAGTAAGGTCCATTTACATATTTTCTAGCTTCTCTGAATATACCTATCTAGTTTTTACCCAATTATCTTCTCCACAAGCTTCCCAGCCTACATCAGAAAGGGAAAAAATCACAGAATCACACAGAATCACAGAATGGTAGGGGTTGGAAGGGACCTCAAGAGATCATCTTGTCCAACCCTCCTGCGTGAGCAGGCACACCTAGAGCAGGGGGCACAGGACCGCGTCCAGGCGGGGTTTGAATGTCTCCAGGGAAGGAGACTCCACAACATCTCTGGGGGAACATTGCCTTAGTACTAACACAGAAACATGCCCTGAAGCATCATACATGAAACATACGTTTTCTGGCTATTACAAAAGGGTTTCACTAACTGGAGAAATAATGGTAGTTCTGTGACGGTGCAGATCAGCTGCACATTCAAGAAACAATTATTCAGTAACAATAATCAACCCGAGCCTCCCATGAAAGCCAGGTGAGGTGGAGGGAATTTCAAACAGATGACACCTGCTTATATTTTGTTGCTCCTAGGCATGTAGGGAGTATATGTTTGCCTTCAAAATCTTGTTATTCTCAATCTTTTTGCTTCTGAAAGAGACTTTCTTTCCTCCCTTCACACTGTGGAGGTCAATCTGGTTTTGTTTCCATGCAGACTTCCTCTGGATCACCACCAGACCACTTTTCTAGCTGCTAGGTCTATTTTGCTATGGGCTTGCTGGTTACTGTAGATTTCCAATAGTGCAGTCTGATGTTGAAATAGAGCATATGCTACTGCCATTTGTCCAGGGTGGCTGCAATCACATGTTCCTAAGTAGCAATTGTGCACCATCTCCAGGCTTGAGACAGTTCTTCCTCCTCACTGGGAAAGGAGCCTGCAGGATCCTGCAATGTCTGCCACCCAGTTTTTCTCAGACTGCTCAGTGCCTTCGAATCCCCCTCCTGCCCTGCAAAAGGCAAAATGCACCTTCCACTCTAGAAGCTGCTTCTCAGGCAAGTTGAATCCTGGAGAGAGATGGGGTCTCAACTCTTACTCTGCTGGATAGTATGCAGAGACATCATTACTATTTGCTCCAGCTTAGTGCTTTTTAGTTGGCTATGTGTAAAACTGAAAGGTACCTAAAAGAATTCACATTGTTTGCAAAAAAAGCCTCGGAAAGTGCAGGTGAAAGTGCAGAACAAAAATACTACTTGTGCCTTGCCACTGATGCAAATTGCAAATGCAGAATGGTTAAATAGAATATGGCATTCATAAAAGTTTTAAGACATTAATATTGGGTTCATTTCTTGTGCTTAAAGAAATGGGTTAACTTCCAGAGTTTGTTAGCTAAATATCCCCCTTTACTATATTATTATGTTAATGCATAATTACTCATATATTTTGCTGCCAAAGGAAGCACACTCAATTTCATATACATTTTTAGAAAAATCAACATTGTATAATCAAACGTAATATTAACAGGCATGTTCTCCCTTATTATACACTCAGTACTCCTAACTATTGTATCTAATTACCTTGTGGAAGGTTTCTTCAAAACATATTTTTCCTTTAAATCCAAGACACTTTCATTTAAGTTCTAGACAAATTGGGATGTGAACAAAAGTGGTTTCATTCCTAGTACACAAAGGGTTAACCACAGCCTTGGAGCAAAGAAAGGATTTTAAGATAAGTTATTGTCCTGGTTTCAGCTGGGATAGAGTTAATTTTCTTCGTAGTAGCTAGTATGGGGCTGTGTTTTTCATTTGTGCTGGAAACAGTGGTGATAATGTGATGTTTTAGTTGTTGCTCAGTAGTGCTTACACTAGTCAAGGACTCTTTCAGCTCCCCGTGCTGTGCCGGGTGCACGGGAACCTGGGAGGGGACACAGCCGGGACAGCTGACCCCAGCTGACCCAAGGGATATTCCACACCATATGATGTCATGCTCAGTATATAAAGCTGGGGGAAGAACAAGGAAGGGGGGGACATTGGGAGTGATGGCGTTTGTCTTCCCAAGTAACCGTTAACATGTGATGGAGCCCTGCTTTCCTGGAGATGGCTGAACACCTGCCTGCCCATGGGAAGCAGTGAATGAATGCCTTGTTTTGCTTTGCTTGTGTGCGCGGCTCTTTCTTTCCCTATTAAACTGTCTTTATCTCAACCCATGAGTTTCCTCACTTTTACTCTGCCGATTTTTTCCTCAATCCCACCAGGGGGGAGTGAGCGAGCGGCTGCGTGGTGCTTGGTTGCTGACTGGGGCTAAACCACGACAGTTATTAAGGAGAATGTGTGTGGGAATACTGGCTCTCTCTTCTAAAGAGTGGGAAGGTTTTGTACGTAGTGCTTTTGACTCGACATTACCTTGTTTGGTTTAGTGCTGGTAAGGATTTTCACGTATGAAAAGCCCTTTCAGCTCATCACTGTGGTCTATTCCTAGACCAGGCAGCCCACTGGCTTGCTGGGTCATGACAGTAGAGGAAAGAAATTTCTGTTTTAAAGACATGAACACAGATATTCCTGAACTCCACTCTGACCTATGCCACTTCTTGGTCTTCATGTTGTCTTGCAGTCTTTCACTGAAACATGCTTCTGAGCGTGATTTATAACTGTAGAAACTCACACTGAGATTAAAATCCCATTCATGTGACTACAGGGATGATGTCTAAGCCACTGTTTCCTGAAAGCTCAAGCAGCAACATAGATTATTTGTGGGCTTGGGCAGGCAGCGATAGGAAATATCTCTCTTTTTTTTCTTTTGTTTTCAGTGTTTTGAGGAAACTTAAGGCTGCCCAAAACTTCAGAAAATTGCTAACTATTCACCTACAAATTAATCACCTACAAGTTGTAGGCACATAAAGTGAAAAGGGCACTCTAGTTAGTTATCCGATCCATGTCTGTATGGATGAGGTTCACTACTCTAAAATGGGGAACATATTCACTTATTTTTCTCTGCTTACATAGATTAGAAATTCTTATAGGAGGGAAGGATTTCTTATTTTAGTATCTCTACAGCCTGCTGCTATAAGCATCCTCTGAAGCTGCCAACATTCTGGCAGTGCTGTAACAAGGGCAGGAAGATGTTGCCAATGCACACTTGGCCCTGGACAAAGGAAAAGTGGTTTGGCCACAGTTGGATTTTGAAGCTGTGGAGAAAGGCCAGCCACCTACACAGTGGAAAAAGATTAAAAATTCTTGTGGCCAGAGTAATGATTTCCTCAATAGTATCTTGAGTAGATCTCAGAATGGCAGGTTTTCATCATTCTTTGCCAGGAAAGGGTTTAAATAATCCAGAAATGACACAAAGCCCAAAATAAGAATTTTCATGGTCATGAGGTTTTGTGTGTATATGTTTGTGCACATAGAAAAAGCCAGATTTTACATGAAAAAATTAGACTTGGGTAATGTGTAGGAACCTGAGCTCACAGGAGAAGCTAAGTGGCAAGGATCAAGCTGACAGAGACTCCCACTGCAATGCTCATGCAGGTCTTGCCCACAGTGCCTGAGAGAGAAAGGAAAGAGAAGAAAAGGAAGAAGGGTAATTTCTGATTCTGTTTGTCTTGTGGCTATCTCACCACTAGCTAAAAGAAATGGTAAATGCAGACCATGCTGATCCTTTGTATCTCTTGGAATTGGAACAAAATCAACTGCTTGTACTCAGTTGTAAAAATATGTGGTCTTTGGGAACTGCTCTCTCACAAGTACTCACAACTGGTAAATGAAGTACTGAGAGGGGTCACAGACACAGCTATATTTTAGATTCTGAAATACAAACTTTGAGCTATTTTCCCACCCTTACAGTTTGCAGGAGTCCAAGTTGCTGTGTTTGGTAAACTTGACAGGTCCTTTAAAGAAATTTTAGCATAATATTTAAAATTTTGACCTTTGCTTGTCTCCAAAAAGAATATTTTTTAAGGTTACAACCATGCTAACATTAGTAAGTAATTATAGTTAAAACTTGCATAACTCAAAGTAACAGAAATGAAGTATATTTCTAGGATCTCTCTTGATTTGGCATCTGCAGGTACACAAAGGCATTCTTTAGGTCATAAAGTACATTATGCAAATGCCTCCTTTTATATTTGCATATATCATACACACATGTACACACTGGTGTTAAACAGGCAATACTGCATGGGAAGCTGAGCACATGTGTAGCATTTTCAACACTGGGCCTTTGTCCTGTGCTGCTGTACTTTCTCCCACGTCAAATACTGCAAGTTACTTTCAATCTCAACCATTTAGGATAAAAAGAAAATAAAAAATAATTCCTTCTTTTTCTGGGTGACCTGTCTTACCTTTATTTGTCTTCATCAGCTATCTCTGACAAAGCAGGTGCTTTGGCATCATCCAACCAAAACTCACTCAATATGTCCTGATAGATCAAGAATGGTTTTCTCAGTGAAAAACTTGACTCTTCTAAAATCTAAAATCCCCACATCTTAACTTTTTTGTGTTTTAGAGCACGCTGGTACTGCAGATCATACTGTAAGAGAGAGAAATAGATATTGGTTGTGAAGAAGCTAGCTTGGGTGCTGGAAGATGTTGAGCAGCATCACAAAACTGAGAAAAAAATAACTTATTCTGCCAAGAAATAGGACCCTCAAACTCATGCTGTCACAGCTCTATGTCTATATTCACCCTTACAGAAATGTTATTCTTGATGTATTGATAGGAAGTGTTCTTTTTATCGAGAAAGACAATTAAAAATGGCAGATTTTTAATGTGTTTATTATAACATTTTCCCTCCCCCTACTCGAGTAATCTGCAACTTCTGTCAACTTCCTGAAAGGTACATTGCTGAGAGCTTGTTGTTTTGGTTTTTTTTTTAATACAGAAGAAAAGAAGGGGAACAATTGCAGACTGGAGTAAACAAGTGTTCTATATAAAATAGAGATATGCTAAAGAAAAACACCACTGTATTTGCAGACAGCTCTATTACTTCCTGGAAAAACAATTTCTTGAAAGCTCAAAGAATATTTTTCTCTTTATGTCTTGATGTTATTCCCTTATTTAACACCTGAAATGATTTGTAGCAGAAGCTGTACAGTGAAGAGTCCAACAAAAAACCCACAGTTATTATTGCACTTTGCCTTGAAATTATGTTCTTTTGTTCTACTTCTAGATGAAGAAGTAGCACTGATGGACTCTTCTGGGGACCTCTGGGGGAAAGGTCTTATCGTTATGAGTTGTAAATAAGCTCTAAAGCTTTTTTAGTGTTTTTTCCTTTTCTTCAGTATTCTTGCCTCTCAGCAGATACATGACATTCTTCCACTGCCAAATTCCACTTCGTTAAAAAATACTGAGATGGAAAATGCTGTCAGAAGCATGTGAAAGGCAGGGATTTTCTCTTTTCACTGTGAAGGCAAGTTGGCTTGAAATGAACTCCAAATCAGACAGCTATACTTTGGCAGCTATACTTTCACTCAATAAGATTTTTTCCCCCTGGACAAAATACACTTCACACAGCACATTGTAGCTTGCCTCCTGAATGTTTTAACTTGTCTCAAGTACTTTAAAGAGAAACAGCTAAATTCTGTATTCTCTCTCATATGTACTTATGGCAATTTACATTTAGATTTCAGTACAATGAATTGTTAGTAATGCATAGGGATTTTCGTCACTTCCCACAACAGTCAGGCACAGCGGGGGCAGGAAGGGGGTGTGTGGTGCCACTGCCCCACTGGTGCTGCCTGTGCAGTCAGGAGGGAGTCTGGCCACTCTGGGGTCTCATGTCCGCCCTCGGCCCCTTCACCTCATTGAGGTTCAGCAGGTCATTTCAGCATGTCCTGGGGCTTCAACACATTATGCGATACATGACTCCCCCTCGGTGTAAGCTGTAGGTGTAAAGGCTCACCTGAGCCATAACATGTTGGCTCTTATATAATAGTATATAATTAACACTAGCAGAAATGATGATGCATATTAGTAATGATGCAGCTTAGTCCTCACCTGCATCTGCATTTTTCACAGCTGAAGCAAAACTACCATCTGCTACATATCCTGAGGAACACTATGTAAAATACAGAATAAAGATAGAAATAAGGCAGGCCAAGGAGCTTCTTTTTAAGTTTTTCTTAATATAACTCTTACTTCAGCAAGCTGTATTTGGTTATTCTGTCCATTCCTTTGCTATGACTGAAAAAAAATGCTATTTATTGATATTTTCCATTGATTAGAAGAGATTGTAAATGAAATGTGGATTGTTTTCTTCCTGGCTCATGAGATCAGCCTGAAGCAGGTTTAAGCATGCTATGGATCATTTCACCAGCACAAGATCCATTTGACTCCAGTGGGGGTTTTGGTGGGGTTTGGGGTTTTTTTTGTTTGGGTGGTTTTGGGTTTTGGTTGTTTTTTTTTTTTTTTTGTTTTCACTTTGTTTTTCTTCTCTGGCATGGAGATGCTGGCAATGAACCAAGGGACCATTTCTATATTAATAACACTCTTTGTTGTTATATCAGTGGCAAGTAAATCTGACTGACATTTATTTTAAAATGAGAAAGATAGGAAAGAAGGAAGTAAACAAAGCATAATAGACATCAGAGGTTTGTTTTATAAGAGGAAGGGAGAGTATCTTTCTATATTTATGCAACTCAAGGTCTGTTTACAAACTTAGTTGAAACATTTGGTGTTCTTGGAAGGTAACCCTTTAATGATGACGTATTTTCAGCATCATCCTGAGAAATTAGTCACACCAGGGCCACTAATTTGAGATACTTCACTTCCTATGCAGTAAAATAACTTAGCAGTTCAGAAAGAAAGACAAGCTTTGCTGCTTTACTGGGGAAGAAATGTAGGGAAGGAAAGGAAGAAAAAGAGAACATGCAAAGCACAGTCCTGCATTCACCTTAGTACAAG
Organism: Anhinga rufa; assembly: GCA_013400875.1. Classification (NCBI taxonomy): domain Eukaryota; kingdom Metazoa; phylum Chordata; class Aves; order Suliformes; family Anhingidae; genus Anhinga; species Anhinga rufa. The sequence goes on from VZTV01115896.1 coordinate 10,253, forward strand.
CTTTCACAGTTTGCTCTGAGCTTCACCAGGGAATAAATTAGGAAGTGGGAGGGTTCATCAGCAATTTTCCTGGGAGGCATAATGTGATAACAGAATATGTCTTAATTAAGTGCTAATAGCCCTAATTGAGTGTTAATATCTCTAATTATCACAAAAGAAGTGGAGAAAGCAGGTTAATTTTTACTTTATCTTCATTTTCTAATTTATTTTATTATAACACCTCAGTGTCAGACACTGAAATCACTTGGTTATTATAGTATGCGCTTGCATAGATCCCTCCTGCATGCCAGGCCCTGTCCCTTGGCAGGCAGGAACAGGAGGTGCCCCATCTCCAGAGATGGATGATGACTGCTGGAACTTCAACTGAAGGCTCCATCACCTATTTTTTTTCCTCTTTTAAGGAATCTCAATGTCTAGGCCTTTAAATGTGGCCTACACATAGAGCTCCAGTTTTTAGGTGTATCTGCCTGCCTACCTGCTTTTAAATATACATAAAATGCTTGGAAATATACATATATTTATATTTAAATATTTATGGGGTTTGTTACTAATTCCTTCGTTTTGCTTCTAATAAGATTGCAAGAACTATCAAGTATCCTGTTGACTTCGAGGATCCTTTCAAATTATTGTAAGCTTTACTTTATATTGTTCTTTATTAGTCTTAATGAAAAAAAAGGGAGAAACTGCTTTCCTCAGTTTTTAATAAGAAGTATTACTTCATCATTTTGTATATTCCTTTAAATTGTCTCAACAGGCGCATGCAGGTAGCACAACACGTGCTAAGAGATCATAACATAACATGCTGTTTTGGAAGAGAAGTGTGATAGGATCTGATTAATTTTTCCCCAGGAAGAAGTATCTGATCAGATGCCTTGGTAGTGACTCCACCCAGCGGGGTGTACTGAGCCACTGAGAAGAAAACTGTGAAAAGTAACTGGATTATTCTATAGTCTCATCCAGCTGGCTGATGTACTAGAAGCTTTCTTTGTCATCTCCAGTTAAGTCAGAGATGTGAAATATGTACAAATATTTCTATCTGTGTACATACATGCATGTGTATAGAATTGTATATACATATAAGCATACAGATAGTTATAAAAGTGTTTTCTAATATGCAATCTATCCTTTTCTTTCACCTTCATGTAATATTTTGAAACAACACTGAGTGTTTGTGCCTTGAGAAACAACCATCATTGGGCTGAAAGGTAGCTCTCACGCTTCCCCAGGATGTCAGCAGACCTTCAAAAGTGGATGGAAAAGCCTGTGGGCAAATGAAATGGCTTTTTTTTGGTTTGCAGCAGATGGGTCCTGACAGTTTCAGCCAGATACCTGGTGATGCCTGTACTGGTGTCAGAGGGGCAGGTGCAGAGGTGTGGGGAGGGGATGCAACATGTGCCCCATCCTCAGCTGCCCCCACTCTGAGCTGAACCTCTCTACTGACCCTGTCACTGGGCTCTGGATCCTCAACTTCAAAGCTGCCTGCTAAGTGGTCGAGGAATGGTCTGCTTTCTGCCCATAATAGGTTACTTCATTTTCAGAGCAGTTTTAAGGGTCATAGGAAAATACACAGTTGCACATACAAACCAAAAATCCTCCACAACTCATTCAGTCATGCCTCTCTGCTCAGCTCTTACCAGCTCATGTCCATCACAACCACGTCAAGAGAAGCATCCACACATTTCTGCCTTGAGGCTTAACTCTTTTGGTTTGGTTTGGTTTGTTGTTTTTTTTTTTTCCAGAAATCTTATTCATAATAATCCACATGCAACAGGAAGAAAAACCTTTGGCTTTCACTTGCAGCATGTTTCTTTAATGGAATCGATATCCATTTCCAAGACATGTTTGTCTTGTGTATTGATCTTGCACCTCCAGCTCCTCTTTTGTCTGTGTGTTTCAGCTCCATGGTCATCTAAGAGATTTCTAGATAAAATTTCAGTATGTCAGATTATCTTGATTAAGATTTAAAGAGCTTAAGAATAAAATAGGAAAGCTATATAAGTGTATACACACACACACACACACACGACTTTGGTAGTATAAGGTTGTGTAGAGTTATAAAACCACCCTGCATAGCTGGCATGAGCAATCCAGTTCAGTGCTAAGGTCAAAAGGTGAACATGCTTGAATTTAAGTAATGGAAAGATAGATAAATATTTGCAAGGATAGGGATGGATAGGAACTTCTATAATTTTTATGTTCTTCTGCTAGAAACAATGTTTTGCAAGCTTTTCCCAATTTTTTTATTGTTTGGAATTACATTTTTAATATGTCCTTGGTAAAAAGCTATATTTTACAGATGGAAAATGTAATTTCCATAATTATNATATATACACAGATCCAGGCTCACTACTAGACAAATAAAAAAAGAAACCTAAGAAATCACAAATAAATTCCCTTCTGGTGTAATCAAAGAAGAGAAAATGAGCCTAAGTTGTAAGAATCTTCCCAAATCATCCTTATTTTTATCTAGAGAAGCTGAGAAGTGAGAATTTGTTAGCAAAAGTTCCTGGTGGAACCTGATCTGTCAAGTTCTTCCTCTTTAATTATGAAGTTTTATGTTGTGAATTCCCAGAATGTTTATTCCTGCCTGTGCTTCCCAGATGGCTGTCACACCACTCAGCTTTTATAGGGTCTTCTGCACAGATTAATGGGTGTCTGGAGGTGAAAGATTTTGTACCCAGACCTCGTATTCTAAATGTGTGTGGTGTATTGGTTACAGGGCACTTCAGCAGATCCAAGACTGGGGCCCACAGGGCGCCAGCCAGAGTGACATTTCAGGGGACTGGAAATGTGGGTTGTCCTAGCTATTTCTTCAGCACAACTGATCTCACAGCCTGTAGGGCTCCATGCTGCATTTTATTTATTCTGTCAACTGTTAGCCCTCCGATTTTGCACTTATACAGAGAGGGTAAACTTTGTGTCCTTTGTTCAGTATCTTCCCTGACAAATCTGTGTGTGAGCATCACTTTCTAGGTGCTTTTTCTAAGAAAACAGCAATCACAAAAATCTCCTCTACAGCCTTAGATCCCTTCAAGATGCCAATGTCTTAACATTTTTAATAGTTTTTTGACTTAATTTTGTGGAAAGTAGGAGAAAATTACTTTTGCTCAGAAATGTTTCTCTTCTCACTTCATACATTTTCCCACTCAGTGTTCAGTAAGTCAGTCACAATTTCTGCTTTGAAGCAAGTCTACCTTCAGAAACACTATACCCACTAACTCATTAACAATTCAGTGAATATCTCTGGCACATACATTATAAAACTCTTCAGGGCATTTCAGTATTATCTCATGAAAAAAACCAGTCCCAACCTCTCATAAATACTTTCATTTCCAAATTTCAGGTATTCCAACCTAACAATATGAGAATGGCAGTCAAAAAACAGGAGGTTCACCTTTCTGCAGCAGAAAAGGAGCAGTAAGATGTGTCCAACATGGGTTCATTTTGTTCCTATTCTAAACTGTATATATAATACTTCTATTTTCTAAATACTCTGAAGTCTTAGCTGAAGTTCAATATTGTAATAAAAATAAATAAGAGTGCCCAGATCTATTACAATTTTAATATAACTTTAGGAAATATATAAAATTATTTAAGTTTCAGTGTAACAGTTCCTAATGCAAATACTTTAATTACAATGTGCTTTTTTCCTGGAGGAGGGTCCTCTTGCTCAGATACTTCAAAGTTTCCTATTAAAATAATTTTCAAATGCATAAGGAATGCCAGATAATTCTTAGTTAACCATGGACTACTGAGAGAAGGGGTTTCCCTTAAGGCTGATATATAGTAAGTCGTAACTCCAGATATAAGAGGAATATAAGTTACAAAACTATATGACAGGTCCCCTTTTAATATTTTGAAGTTCCATTTTAAAAATCAACTATCTGTGTAAGACAACAACTGGAGATAAGTTTCCAATCATTGGTGCTGAAAAGGGAGTCCTGATAATGTCCTGGGGAAAAAAAAAATCTGTTTCTCTGAAGTGCATTGGTCTTGTCAAAATGTATAGACAAAGGCAAGGTTTAAGCATGAGAACACATGCAGTTTTGCCAGCAAGCCCTCATGAACTGCAGCACACAACATCGCCCTCCCTGAAAAGGTACATGACATTTTTTAGTTCTTTCATTAGTAAAGGACTGCAAGTATTCAAGATGAATAGTCATATCCATAAAGTTATATTCCCATGTCCTCCAGTCTTACATGCTTTTTTCCTCAGATTTTGCTGCTTTTTTTCCATTTATAGAAATACTTCAGAAATATTTAGTTATATTACCCTCATGAAACACAAAATTAGAGGGGTAGAAAATTAACCTGAATAAAACATAATTCTGCTTTTCTTCCCCCGCTATTCAGGACAACTTAGAATGCTTGGAAGTTATAATTCATGTTAATGCAAATTATAACGCAGTGTATGATCCATAAAGAATTCTGAAACGTTGTTTGGTTGCCTTCTCCCACCCTGCCTTCTGCACTGTGGGGCTGGCTTACGAGAACATACCTCTCTAAATAGGTCTTTTTTCCCCCCAGCTAAACAACCCTTGTTCCTTTACAGAAAGCTCTCAGCAGGAAGCTACTGGAATTTCTCCATCAGCAAACAGAATGAAGCAGACCAAATGAAAAAGCACGACGTAAAAAGGCTATCATACTGAGAACGGTGCCTGGAGAGACATTGAGAAAACCCACTGTGGTAACAGTAATCACAGTAGGTGGTGCTACACTTTTGTAATAGAAAGAATGGACCTATAAATTCTATGGGTTAAATGTGAATTAAAACACAATTTGTTTGCCTATTCTATGTTTAAGATCCAATTACATTTGCGTCTGGTATATAATTACTTTCCATTTTCTGCTTCTAGATAAAAGATGTGGTAGATATTCTGAAATAATTAGGACTAGTCATGAGCACAGCATGAAGGGTGTGATCAATGCCCCACACTGCCCTCCATTCCATGGAGAACATATTCACATCCAAAGGAAATAGTATGTATTTTTTCATCCTTAATTCCTGATGTTGCTTTCTT
>VZTV01115900.1:0-10161 GCA_013400875.1 Anhinga rufa
TTAGATTTTAATATTTTTTTTTCCACTCCAAATCTTACACTAAGAAGTCAGGATAGAAGTTCATCTATAAACACCAGATGAAAAGCTGTCCTTCTCATGGATTTTTGGGGGCCTTTTTATTTTCACTTTAAGCCGATAAAGCTCGCTCTGAACCAAATCTGGTTTTTGCCCAAGACAACACAGGATCAGGGCTCCGGGCAGCAATGTGTTGTGGTGTCCACTGGCCAAACCCTGCTCTTTTCAGAAGATAAATACATCAGCTGCGAAGGGCTGGGGGCTACAAGTTGGGCAGAAAGAGGGTGGGAGTGGAAGAGGATTCATCCTCCAAATTGCAGTGGAGCATCTGCAGAGAAAGCTAACACTTTCAGGCTGGGTTTTTTATGCCTCTCTCCTGTGATGACAGAGCACACTCCCGGAGCTGGAGGAAGAGGAGCAGCGAAGAGGCGTGTATCCTCCCGACACCTGCGTGCTGCAAGGGAAAGCCCTTCCTTTCCTCTCCCGCCAGGAAACAGGCCAAACCTCTACGTCTCCATAAAAATAACTTCTCAGTGACTTCATCTCTCCAGAGCCTTTTCCACAGAGGAAAAGACCTAGCAGCCCTGTAATCTTGTCCCCGCTCCTTCTTTTCCTATGCGGTAATTGCAGAGAAAATAGATTAACTGAGCAGTGGCACCTCCTCACCTGCCAGAAGCACAGTCATGACACAAACGGCAGAGCCGCCAAGGAGGTGGTAGTATTTAATCTCGCAGCAAGCTTTCTGCAGTCACGTTGCAATTACAGATACGGTTGCGCGCGCGCACACGGATGCATGCATGCATGCACACACACGGAGCACACGCACAAAATATCCAGCCTAAAAAAAGTTAATAAAAATAGTTGCATCGCAAGGTGCTCTGGCCACAGGTAGCGCTGTGCTGGCTGCTCAGCAGCGGGTGGATCGCGTCCCTGAATCATGGCCAGATCGTGGCCAGAGCCCTGACTGCCACCGCGGGCGGGCCAGGGCAGGGCTGGACTGCAGCACGGCCTGGGGGGGCCGGCAGCCCCCCAAACCCGACACCGGCACAGCTGTGCCTCGGCCTTCACCTGGGCTGCTCCTGCCCAAGCTGCAGAAACGGGGGCTGCGCCTGAGAACACTGCCTTACGCTGGGCTGTGCTTGAGGCAGAACGACACGGGCAGCATGGTGTCACTTTTTCTTTACTGGCACAATAGCCCCCAGCTGTAATAACTGAAAAAGTAAAAACAAATAAACCCTTTTTATTTCCACTCAAGATTATTCGAGTAATTTTTATTGAAAATATAAGATCTACAAAGCCATGGATACCCAGCGTGGAAGAACTCATTAAGTTAGCACATTCATCTTTAAAAGGAAAATTTCAGGTTGACCTAAGGTACAATAATGTTCAATTTAAAATCTCAGTTTTCCTTCTGTAAGTTTCAAATCTCTTTTCACTAGGAGGTTCTGTGCAAGAGCTGCTTGTCATGAAAGGAAACACTTTACAATTCATGAATGTGTTCATTATATAATAAATGAACAGCAACAAGATACTAGCCTTTTTTTTTTTTTTCGCCTGTTAACAGTCGTGTGTTAAAGTAAACTCTTATTTTTTTTTTCCATGATTTGGAAATTAGTTACATATGCACCAAAGGAGCTAGTAATTTCTGCTGCTTGTCAGCTACACACAATGAGTATATTGCTGTGTGCTTTCCCCAACAATGAGGATTTTAGTAATATGCAAGGTGTATAGAACATAATACCAAAACCTGCATCACAGAAAAGGTTAATTGTTTTCTTATTCAGCTGCCAGAGTTTATAACCTTAGGCCCCTCCCCAGAGCCAAAGTAGGGGTGGCCATCCATTAGGTTATGTAAATTAAATGTATACGTTTTCCTTGTTGGCAAGTTCCAAGCAGTAAGCGAGAGTGCAAACAAGGATCTGTAAGCTGCCACAAAATGTATTCGTATTTCTACTCCGTGTTGTAAGAGCCAAAGGGGGGACACGTATGTCAGGTGTTGAAAGAACAACTGAATCTTTGCTTTTTATCATCATGGTCAGTCTGTCATGCGGTCTCGTATCCGAATGCTAAACATGGCACCACACTTGGACATCCCACAGCCTCACGCAGGGCGTTTGTGTTTCCCGAGCCACAGAGCACTGGTCTCACAGAGACCCTGACTTCACAAGCTAACAAAATACAGATTCGGGTGCTGAAGAATGCAAGGGAGGGCTTATACGAAGACGATTAACCCTCGCACCAAAACCTAATTTTAGGATTTTGCTTAAAGCCACACTGAATCAGTTGGAGAGGGTGAAGATAGAAATACACCTCTCTGCTTCATCCGTGAGAAGGTGGACAACTGACCATTCGAACAGGGTCTTGAAACAAAGCTTAGTTGTCCTTTAAACAATGAAAAGGAGAGGCATACATAAATGGTCACCAAGGCACAATATGACAAAGGTGAAGAGTCCCTGAGACTCTGGTCTGGGTCTGTACCATTCCCCTCCCTATACAAGTAAATGAGAACATTTAGGAAAATATAATACAAAATCTCTTACAGGAAATATAGACTACACTTGCTAAAATCACTTCCCTAAAAGTGTTTATAGCTTTTTTCTTTTTTTTTCTTTTTTTTTCTTTTTTTTTTTCTTCCTTTTTTTTTTNTTTTTTTTTTTTTAAAAGACCTTCTTTAAACAGATAATGCAAAGACTGGTCCATTTTTTTCTTACCCGGCAAGCCAAGCTCTAATGACTTCACTAAGCAGAAGTTGTATTAAAATACATCTTCATAGTATTGCTACAATTTGGGTAAATATGTTCTGAACAGCTTGATGAGTACTAAATAAACTTTGCTGTTTTACAGCATACATTTTAATTTTTTTGCACTTTTTTTAAGAATAGAAAATACAATTATAGTGTGCAAAAGAAAAAAAAAAAGATTAATTATCTTCTAGCTGAATACTGTAATTTTAAGCCATGCCTTCCATAAAAATGTATTGACATGTGTAAATAGAAGAAAAGAAAAAAAAATACAAGCAAACAGATTTCATTTCCTTGCAAGGAAAGATTAAGTATCACAAACTGGATCACTTGAGTTGTGTGTTCTTCAGACAAAGAAATGAAAAAAAACAACCAAAACCACCACTGAAATGCTTCAAATGTCATCCATTCCACGGTAACAGGTTAAAATTGCGGCGTCGCTTTCTACTACTCCCGTTAACATGGATAGAATGATTTGCTGCTGGTTGGATATTGAATACAAAAAAGCAAAAGAAAGTTGAGATCATCCCACATGAAGTCATTATTAGAGCTGGCTTTTCCCCCATTTTGCAGTACAGTAGTGACTTGTAAATATGACCTTTTCTAAAGATCATCTGAGATTTGAAGATTTATCTGCCTGCTTCACCCAAACAACAACTGCTGAAAGAATTTACTCTACAGAGCCTGCTAGACAGCAATCAAATTGGGTTTTTTTTCCATTAAAAATACCACAAAAAGTAGTTTTAGGTTTTCGTATCGCCGAATCACTAACACATTGTAGATTCCATTTACTCTTCCATGTTTGAAATGGTTTCTGCAAACTCAAAATAACTGTCAAACTCCCTTATGCCATGCTTCCACAGTTTGAATTTAATACTTCTTGAATGGAATGACATAATTTATTTTCTTTAATTTGCAGTATGGCTACATCAAGCTAGCTTTAAGTCACAACTGTACCTAACCACAGTTCTCTGCAGCAAACCCATGATTTTCAATATCTAATATTGTGGTTACAGTGCAGGGAACCGTGGGTAAGAAACCTCCATGTCAGAGTACTGTGGTTGGGGTTTCCCGGAAGAGTGGCAGTTGACACCTCTGGAATATTCATATATAAGTGCTTCAGTCAGATGGTCCTGAGTCGAGCGGGTAACTCAGGCACTATGAGAGCCTGGCATTCAGTCTGCGGGAATGTGTGTAACCTCCGTCACTCGAACCGCTTTGCAAACTGTAGTGGTCTTCAGCATCACTGGCACTTCCAATACTGTCCATTTCACCGGGAGTAAACTCCATTCCTTCAATGTCTACTTCTAAAGAAAACATAAGAAGGCACATTTTCAGAAAGGCAGCGGTTGTAGCAAGCAATCATGGGCCAGTAATGCCTGTGTCAATCAACATTCAGGTGAAACCTTAATCATACTTCATTTTCTGTAATTAAAAAAAACCCCGAAACCTGGACCAGTAACTCCTGAGGAAAGGATCATCTTGTCCACCTGAGAATTAAAATCCCTTCTGTCCTCATCCACAGAAATACGCTGCGTGACATCAATACCAAATGCTGTCACAGAACCGTTCCAACCTGTGCCTAGACACTGATCTTAAAAAAAAAAAAAAACAAAAAAAAAAACACAAAAAAAAACCCTAAGAGGCCACAACGCTGCAGCACCATTTGTGGTAATTCTGACCTATACAGGTGTCGGCTAGTAGTGACCGTGGCGTAGCCATCTGTCCACCGGTAACCGCACCGTGACTGAGACCTCATCTCCCACAGGCCCTGGAGAAGTCAGCCTGTGCGAGTGTTCAGGCACAGAGAAACTTCAAATGAGAAAATAAGAAATGGTGACAGGCAGCTTGAAGAGCTCTGCCTTAAATGAGAGCCAAACGTGGAGAACACTTGGTGATCATTCCACAGAAAATATTTAAAAAATTCACAGTAAATGATATGAAATTAATTTATTCACACAAATTAATTAAGACCAATAAGATATTTTTTTTTCCAAGAAGAAAATATTATGCCAGCCTTACCAATAATGACAGTAAAAATTTGGGTAATGGTAATTGTTTAAAAAACTGGCAAAAACAAGCACAGGATAAATAGCTTTAAAAATATATGCTTTTGTATAAAAAATCAATAGCTTCAAAACTGATTAGAAAAAAGTTTTTCATATTATGTAGAAAAGATGCAGTAGTTTTTTATTCTGCAAATCACATAACAGAACAATTTTGTCTGGGTTTTGTTGAAAGCTTGATTTTAGTTCTAAATAGTGTTCTCTTACTTCCCTACTTCCCTTTTCCTTCCTGCTCCTGCAGCTCCCTTTGGGAAGCCCTCGTTCAATTACCTTGTTCAGAGTCAGTGGATATTGTTGATCCCATACTGTCAGTGCGGATACGCTCCATGCCCTGCACGGATAGCTGCTCCAATCTGCGTTTGAGGTAGCGGTGTTCCCGCTGTAATTGTTCTTTAATATTTAGAGCTTTTCGGTCCTGTTCTTCCAATTTCTTAAAGGGAGAACAAAGATAGTAAGCCGACAGTTTTTACACATGTTAAAACATAAGTAACCTAAGATCTCTTTATAAACAGTAATTTAAAAACAATTTACATTTTAAAAAATGAATTTAAAATTAAATTTAAATTAAAGTAAATTTTAATTATTTTTTTTTTGTTACCATTTTATAGAGCTCAGTTCAATTTAAGCTGGCCAGGCCAGTACTGAATTTGTTTCTCAATAAGATACATGAATACAAGGGGAAAAAAACCCCATCCCTCAGAGACTCTCTTGCCACTAGCAGACGTTCCTCAGCTAAGACTGAATTCTTATTGCCTTGGTTGTGGGGAATATTTAAATCATGTTGTTAGGCAAAACTGGCATCATCTTTGATAACTACAGCACAGCTCAGGTTTCAGTCAGAACATAATGCCTCTTTAGGTGAAATAAGAGACTTATCACCATAAAAGAGCCATTGCGAGCCTCCTGAATGCTCTCCCTTCCTACCGCAGGCCATGGAAATTTTTACCATTTAAAGACCTTCTTTAACAATAAGCGGTATTAATTATATATTGTAGGAGGAATTTACTAACAATTCTCTTTATTCTTGCATTTTTTTCCTTGAACTTCTGCAGAGCAAATATGATAATTCTGTAACAACCTCCTACAAAATCAGTGGTATTAATCCAAAACTTCTCAGCAAACAGCCTGTGAAAAGATCCTTCCACACATCTCCTCAAAATCTCCCCTCTGCTTGAATAAAAGAAGGTACTAATTTTGGAAATAAAAAGAATACTTCACACCTGGTAAAATGTGCTGCACTGTCGGTCCAAATGCAATAACAGAAATAGTACTTTTTAAGATTTCAGCTGAACCCTTTTCCAAATCACTGATAGCCATTTTAAAAAATTGACTATATAATGAGGGAAGAAAGTGTAATGAGTATGATGGGATCAAAAGCAGGAGGGGCACACAAACCAAAACACCTTATATTATTTAAAAAAAAAATTATCTAACTGATGAAGTGAGTTACAGGTTGTAGCAGTAAAAGCACTTATGAGAAAGACCAAATTTCTCTGTGAGCTCTGTTTACACGACCACTGAGATTTAGGAGATGTGCGGGGAGTGAATACAGCTGCTGACAATTCCTCCCTACCGTCTGAATGAACCTCTGCTTCGTTTTCTGAGGAGAGCGGGGTGGGACAGTGCACAGCAAACCACAAGCAAAATGATTTCAGAGATTTTGCTGTTCCAGTGCAAGCCTGAAAGCACCCATCTTTGGAAAAATAATTGACACTATGAACTGGGCAGTTTCCTGACTGAATAAAATCTTAACTTCTGCTACATCATGCTAAGCCCCTTCCCAGGCAATACACTACATAGATATGCATGACACGTGGATACAAAATGTTGTAGTAAGAAAAGGGGTTGGTACATCCATGTACACAACAAACCAAATGTGCCCAATTGATCAGATTTCCTTTTCCTGTATTTTCCTGGCTGCAATCCCAAACTCTAACAACTATTTCAGGAATTAACTCAGTGATTCATATCCAGGAGACTCAAAACCATCCAAACTTTCAGGGCAAGTTTCAATATATGGGGATGTGCGTGTGAGAATTCAAATACAGTCCTTAGTTTTGAACATGGCAGGCAGGCATTGGCAGGCTCTGCCAGTGCAGCGGGAAGGTAGGATGACCTGACGAAGAGGAGCAATAAACTGGCAACCCAGATAGGGTGGGTTCAGTTAAAATCTTAACAAGAAAGCTAAACTTCAGTTTCAGTTTTCAGAAAATTACTGTTTCGTACTGTGCATGATAGACCTGGAAAGAATCTGTTCCTAGCTTTTTTTTATCAGCAGCAGAAATGGTAAGTACATGGCTAATCTCTCACACTTGCCACTTGTAAAAACAGTTTTTCAATTCGTATGCATAAGCCCATGATAGGGGGGCAGCCCAAGACAAAAACCACACGCAGTGCCTTTCACGCATGTTAGCCTGAATTGTAAACAAGAGGCCAAAATCTCAAATGGTAAAAACAGGGGTTGCCCAGCTGGAGTAAATGTGCTTACAAGAGCTGAAGAAGTACTCAGTGAACTTGTTCACAAGAATGGTTTTGCTTAAATTAATCTTTAATTCTTCGTATGAATTAATACCCATTTCTGCAACTGCAGTGAATCTTAATGCTGTACAACAGCAGGCTGTTCTCCAAAATATTCCAAGATTACTGACAGTTTTCAATCTCTCCTGACACTTTTCTTGACCCATTTCCCTATAATGCTGAAAAAATGCCAGATGAATAATTACAGTCCTGGACACAGCAGCAGAAAACTGTTCTTTAACTTTTATATTTGAATACCTCTTTGCCTTATTTCTGCATATAACCCCATCCCCCTGAAAACTATGACAGTGAAAATGGGAGTGAAGGTGTCTTTGGGGAGAGGAGGCTTAAGGAATAATTTACTTCAAATTACCTGTGCAAAGGTGTAACCTGCACTGCCGTTGGATCACAGGTGAGATTTTGCTTTGGTTTTTGTTTTAAACTTGTTACACAAAAGAAACATGCAAGGGGATCGGACAGCAGACTGCATTTCATTTTTGGTTTCTTTTACATGATTGTCAAATACTCCACGATCTGGTCCTCAAGATGTGGGATGGGGATAAAGCTTACTAGTAGCTAGAATCCCTTTGACTCCATTAGTTTTTTTGGTCATTAATAGATCTGGCTTTTTACATTGAAATCAGTGCAGTACAATTCTACTTTGCTCAGTCGTTAAAAAAAATATTAATCTAAGAACAGCCTTGATACATATATATTCTTTCTTAAAATACAAAGTAAAGTTTTAGTAACTAAGCAGAAATCACAAAATCACCATATTTTATATACTTGAGACTGCAGAGTAAATTGCAAAACACAAAACCTTGATATTGTGACTGAAATCCTTGCAACTAATAAAGGCCAATATATCCAGAAGATCGGACATATGCATATGGATTTTGTGTGAAAATTAGTTTCCTCTCTATGGATACACATTCTGAAAGAGTCTGCCTTAAAAGAAATAGAAATATGGATGACTGTTTTTACCTTGATATGCATCTTAGCTCTTTTCAACAGACTTAGAGTGGTGTGTCTGGTGCTGTCCGGCCCGAGAGGCACAAGCTGTTTTAGCTGTTCCAAATATAGCCGGAGTTTAGCCCGCCTGCAATTATTAAAAACGAAGAGTGTTGTAGTAAAGTTGCACCCGAATAGCATATCCTATATGCAAACACCATCTGTTTGCAGGATCTCCGTACAGAACTCGATTCAATGGTGGCTTCCTTTCCCCTCCCTTTGGCAAAATTTCAGCCTGAAAGGTCACTTGAAATGCAGTAATACTGCTTGGCACATTCAGATAGCAGTTTCATACCTATATTTCAAAGCCGTTTGCTCAGTCTGGTTAGTTCCATCTTAATGACGGGGGAGTACGCTCAGAGATCTGAGAAATCCAGGCAAGGCTGCAGACTGAATTCAGGGCTGGGTAAGGAAGAAATACTGGGATTTCACTCCAACCCAGTAATTTTTGCAGGCAGAGATGGAGCTGTGGGAGTGAGCACAGGGGCTGCAGACTCTGATTCCCCTCTCCCCCATTAGCCCTGCCTGATACGAGAGACATGCTCCTGCTACATAAGGCAAGGGCATCCATACCGCTCTGCACAGCTCCAAGGTGCTTCCAGCCATGGCTTATCAATATACTGGAACAGGGAGGTCCTGATCCCCCTTCTCCTCCCATCTGCTGACCCACAGTCTCACCGAGAAGGAGACATTCCCCCTCTTACTGTACAGCCAGCACAACCTTTATCATAAACACACAAGAGAAAACAGTTCCAGCGATATTGGGTCCTGCTTTCTCCATTATTCCTTTGCAGGTTATCACTACTGCTGCTCTCAGCTGTCAATCCTGTACTAATAACATTACACCCTTCACTAAAAAGAGCATAAACAAAGAGGTATTTCGCAAATACTCTGTTTCCGAACATTTTGTCTGTCTTTGAGAAAGAAGCTGGCAATACAATAGTCCATGAAACAGTTGCTTCAACTAGCCAAAACAAGGCCGTGGCAAACCAACAGCAGTGTGCGAGTGTGTTTCTACAGTTAAATCCAAAATAAAACCCCTCCTGGTTTTAATGCACAGTTCTTGAACAGGAATCCATATGATATCACCTTTCAGTTTTGCGATGAGATAGAAATAGATGCAGAAGTGCTTACATAACCAACATCTCTAATATTTTCTTTTCTGCCAGTCTGTTACTGGTTGAACAAAGCCATGACCTGCAGCAAGCTGACATCCCCCACAAAGCAGTAGTAAAAGTAAAGCGGATCACAAGTGTGAGATGAATAATCATATTTTTCAAATCTGCTCAATGCTGCATAAAGGAAACAAACTTTGCAGTAAATTTAACACTTCTGGTCACAAATGATCTCTCTTTTGAACAACCAGTTCAGAACAAAAATTCAGCATCAGTGTTTGAAATGCAGCTGAAGAGAGTTTAATATTCACCAAATGACAAATTACACATGTGTAACCGGAATGATTAGTGTATTGTGAAAACAACCCCAGAATTAATGAGAGGAAAAAACCCAAAGCAAAATAAAACCTAATTAAAATAGAGTACAGTAATGACTACATATTCACACACGTAGTTCCGGCTGCCTATAGATCAGTCATGTAACAGGTAGGAAATTAAAGAGCGTTTCTATAATATTGTTAATTCTTTCTTGAAGCCACTTAGGGAAAAAAGAATATTGGTGAAAATGTGATTCTCAAGAGAAAACTGATGACACGTTTTTTATTTAGGCCTAGGGTTTGTTTTTAAATATAAGGCTCTAAACGTAACCATTGACATGCTTTTATTTAAACAACAGCAACAGAGATTGGGGTAAGT